>JAFMSR010000018.1:28257724-28315740 GCA_022818135.1 Saxidomus purpurata
CTACTGTATGAAGTAATTAAAAAATCAGACCTTGCATATAGGACTTAGAGGTAGGACACAGAATGCGGACGGACAGACAGACGGATGGACGGACGAATCCGAACACACCTGTATTTCCAAACGGGCTTTTGTCGGTAGGATGGCATTAACATTACGAATAACAAAACATCAAATATGAAGTATCAATAACAATTAATCTAAAACAGTTTAACTTAAATTTTAGCAAGTTTTAGCATGCCATTATGTTTAGAAACCAAACACGAATGTTACAAGGTTTACCTCTGAGATCTGGGACAACAATGTGGTCTTCCCTTTCAACTCTTGTAGTTGCTAATCCCATAATCATGTTATCGTACGCATCCTCTGCGGTTAGAAATTCCTGGAAAAAAGAAAGAAATGTGCTACAACCTGAGACAGGGAATAACGTGTGTAAAATACCAGACTCCTGATCCATAGGTCTCAGATTAGAATCACGTCAATGGAAGAAATAGACCATGAGCCTTCGACTCTTTCGGTATATTGATAAGAACACTAGAGAGCATTCTCTGAGTAGCTCATCATCGTCAACCTACACTACACTTCATAATAATGGTACTGTACCAACAATTTGGGGTAAAAGTATTGTTAACCCTATTCCAAAATCTTCAGCTTCTGATCCTAAAGATCCCATGTCTTATAGAGGAATAGCTCTTGCATCAGCAATGTATAAATTATATTGTTCTGTTTTGAATGAAAGATTAAGTAATTGGGTAGAACGCAATGGAATTTTGGTGGATGAACAAAATGGATTTAGGAGAAAGCGTAGTGCAATAGACCAAGTTTCATCTTTGTGTAATGTAATAGATACTAGGAAAAAAAATTGAAACAATCAACTTTTGCAGCCTTTATAGATTTTCGTAAAGCATACGATTTTATAAATAGAAGTAAATTATGGAATAGATTATGTAATACTGGTATAAATGGAAAAATGTTAAGTGCTAAAAAATCTCTATATTCCACAGTCTCTGCTTCAATCAGAGTAAATTGTTTTTCTACTGAATGGTTTGATGTTAAATCAGGCTTACGACAAACCGTTATTATTCAATTTGTATATTAATGATCTCGCTGTATTTCTTAAATCTTTAGACATAGGTATTGAAATTGGTGATGAACTTTTATGCATCTTACTATATGCAGATTACATTGTATTATTAGCAGAAAATGCTACTGATCTACAAAAGCTGTTGAATGCATTACATGATTGGTGCAATGTAAATGATATGAACATTAATAACTCTAAAAGTAATATTATACATTTTAGACCACCTAGATGTCCAAGAACAGATCAGGTTTTTACGTGTGGTAATGACACGCTTAAAATAGTAGATAGATATACTTATCTTGGTTTAGTAATGCATGAGCATCTGGATTTAAATGTTATGGTTAAAGCTGTGGCACAAAGTGCAAGTCGTGCACTTGGTCTGGTCATTGCCAAATGCAAATTGATGGGTGGGGTTCCATTTGACGTGTTCACAAGGCTCTACGATGCTGTAGTGTGGCCGGTTATCGGTTATGGTTCAGCCATTTTGGGGGTACAGGTCATTTTCCTGCATTGATGCTGTTCAAAATAGAGCCATGCGGTTCTATTTGGGATTAGGGAGATATACTCCTAATTTGGCTCTTGCGGGGGAGATTGCCTGGACTACTACTGTAGACCGTCAGTGGAAAACAGTCACGGGTTTTGTGGGCCGTCTGTGTAACACCGCAATGACTAGAGTAAATAGACGGATTGCAGTCTGGGCTAGTTCTAAACTTGGGTGTAAGAATTGGTGAAACAGAAATTTCAAAAGTGTAATATTACATATGATATACAAAGTTATATATCTAAGTCATATGTTTTTGGTAAAATTGAGAAATGTATTATGGAAACATTTGTTCATGATTGGTTTAGCGGTATCAATAGAAATACTAGTGATAGGGGTAAAGGCAACAATAAATTGAGGACGTATTGTACATTTAAATCAGAATTTATTGTTGAGGCATATTGTAAAATTATTTTGCCGAAAAAACATATGTCTGCCGTATGTAAATTTCGGTGCGGTGTTGCACCAATACGCATAGAGACTGGTAGATATGAAAATTTACAAGTTGAAAATAGAGTGTGCCCATTCTGTCCAAATAATGTGGAGGATGAGAACCATGTTATTTTGAAATGTCCCATGTATGATGAATTAAGGGAGTCTCTTTTCAATTATGTAGTTAAAGGCAATGAAAATTTTAAGAATTTATCGGAATATGAACAGCTGAAATACCTATTTACAAACCCAATGTTAATAAGATCTATTGCCAAAACCTGTTGCAAAATTTTAGACCGTCGCAAATTGTATTTGTGTAAATAATCTTATATAATGTTTTAGATGTTTAACAACATTTGATTAATTTTAATCGTTTTGAAATACTATGATGGTAAAGTTCTTTGGGAGGTTGATATTAATCAGGTTGCACCAGATCTGATCCGAGGTAATAATTGTTCTCTTAAAACATTTTTTTAATTAATGCACATTTGTGCTGTTTTTTTCTGTTGTCAAAGTTTATATGAATTCTCTTCAGTAGCAGTTTTTAGGATTAAACTAGTCAGGATTAATGCCAGCTTCGCAAATTTTATCCTTGTATATTTATGGTTTTCAGTTCCAACTGTGATAATAAATGTGTATCACTTTTAGAGTACTATTTATGAAAAGTTTTATTATTTTAGTATATAATAGATATTGTTAATACATATCTGTGACAGTCCTTTATAAGTCTGAAAAGACTGGCTGCGTACTAGAGTTTTATGTGTCTTTGTGTATGAAATGCATTGTATGTATATATGCAGATTTGACTCAAATAAACAAATAAACTTCATTGAATACCCTGGCAAACTATATATTGCTCGCGAACAATAAATAAGGTCAAATCTAGCCCTTCGATTGATTGCTTGATGATTTTCTCAAGATCAATTATCCAATTAAATTATGGTTTAAAAGTATTTAGATTGATTAAAAAATAAGCAGACGGCATGGTGTTGCAGCCAGTTTAGTTCAATACAAGTCTCTGTACTTCGAATGTAATTACTAGTATCATTATTTCAAAAATGCTGAAGCATTAAGATAAATGGTTGAAACCTGAGGATTCCAGAATGCATTACATAACCGCACTGCATGACTGTTACCCTTTCCTCCCGGTGTTTTGATTGGCAATTTTTTAAAGTTGCACTTTTTATCCCTGCAAAAGAAGCAAAATCGTGCACTATTTAAGTTTCATAAACAAAGAAAAGAAGCCTCACTTCTTTCTGTACATACGTAATGCAAGCTCTCATTTACTTCGCTTTACACGAACAAGTAAATATTTCGAATTTACAAAAAAATGCTGACTACTTTAGGATGTGTAACCTTTCAATTTTTACCAATATAGTTTAGCTTTTAGCCATGTAGAGTAAATTTAAAGCTTATGGAGTCACATTATAAGTAGAGCTGGGACAGGTAGCACTTTTGAACCGGGGTACCCGCTGCCGTATTACCCGCGGTTACCCGTTATTATTATTTCCACTTGAATTAAAACTGGAAAGGTTGTCACCTTCTTGCAAGAAAGTTTCATAGTTGGAGTGTTTAGCGGTGCTTGTTTCATAGTGTTGGAGTGTTTAAAGCGGTGCTTGTTTCATAGTGTTGGAGTGTTTAGCGGCGCTTGTTTCAGTTTCATAGTGTTGGAGTATTTAGCGGTGCTTGTTTCAGTTCATAGTGTTGGAGTGTTTAGCGGTGCTTGTTTCAGTTTCATAGTGTTGGAGTATTTAGCGGTGCTTGTTTCAGTTTCATAGTGTTGGAGTATTTAGCGATGCTTGTTTCAGTTTCATAGTGTTGGAGTGTTTAGCGGTGCTTGTTTCACCACTACAAAGCAGCGATCAAGTCGCATTGATGTGTTTAGATAATCGCATCCAGATTGAAATCAATAACATGTTAATTCACATGGACTGTAAAAATCACGGGACAGTGTGCCCGGTGCTAATTAATTCACCCTCGTTGGTTATATAATCTTAATTATGATTTATCCGCAAACAACATTGATCGGCAAATAATTAAAAGATCTTTGTTTCTTCAAAGAAAACATTTCAAGTACAAGATATTTGCAGTTGATCCATTCTCTGTTAAACTTATTCTTAATACATTTTTACCCGCAAAAAAGCACCAAGAACTTGAATATCCGTGAATGCCTTTAACGAACGCATGATTATGTTTCAATCATTTGCGTCCTCAGCATCTTTTGTGCGTCGCGGGCTTCATTATTTACTGTCGAGGTAGAATTTTTCTCGATCTAAACAGATCCAAACAATGTTAATCTGCAGCTATATATTGAACGGGTACCGGGTAACAATTTAGTACCCGGGTAGTAGCGTTACTCGATCCGATACTCGAGTACTCGTCCCAGCTCTAATTATAAGTATACGTTGCGTAGGAAAGAAAAATGACCTGATCCATGTGCCCGGAGTAACAAGCGTATGACCAAATCTGAACGCTGCCGATTGAAATTCTTGTGAGATGCCCGGATGTACATTTGGATCATATCCTTTGTAAGGGTCTGCAAAATACAAGTGAATGTTCAAGACTGCGGTCTATCTCTTTCCCATGCTTTATCTAAAGTTATGCTTATGAATGTGTTTTACATAACAATTTGTTTTAAAACTGATTATAAACTGTGGAAATGGCGTTGAAACTTCGGTAATCTTAACTAGTTAATAAAAAAACAATTAAAAATGAATATTTATCGAGATTTTAGGGTATTACACTTTCACTACGTCCGCTATCTATCAATTGAATGCATTTCTAAAACAAAGATTTACTGTTTTCACTCGGTTCGTCATATGGTGGCATTTCATTCAGTGGCATGCCGTCCTTTCCAAGCCCAAGCCAATTCGGTAGCCAATCATACATCACTATTTTCTGCAATATCAACAAAAATCTAGTTAAAGTTCCCTGATCACTTTAAATTAATCATATACAGAAAAACTGATTCTTTATTGATTGAATGATAGAACTGTGTTTTATTTACTCTAAAACATTGTTGACATATTATGCCGTGTGTAGTCTTGTACCGATTGTGCCGTAAGGACCAATGAAAAATCAATGAATTCAAATACGTGTTGTAAATGTGGTTTTCTGTTCCAATTTTAAAGAATGGAAGTCAATATATCTTTCCGCTACGATGCATGTTGTCTTCAAGACAATGTGATGCATTCACTTACAAATTTCAATTCCTGTAATTTACGTAAAATGCTTTGAGATGCCACTTATTCTCTGGAAAATAACATTATACCTTTACGACTACTATGTTACAAGACATTAAAATCCATCTCACCTGATGGACTGCTATAACCTTTTTCCTCGCCAGATTAAACACTTGTTCATCATTTAAGTCTTTACTTTCATTATGTATTTTGTCTGCCACATAATTATGGTAGCGGAACCAAAGGACTCCAAATGTCAGCAAAAATGGGTTTTCGTTGCCCCGAGGATTACCTAGACCTGAAAAAATGACAGCATGACCGTCACGTAAAATGGAGTAATAGCACATACATGTACATATATTCTTGCCAACTAGTGTAAAAGTCAACAACTTGAGTAATAGCACATACCTATTTGGCTTGTCAAATAATGTTAAAGTCAACAACTGGAGTATAACAGCACATACCTATATCTCTTCCCAAATAATGTTTAAGTCGACAACTGGAGTAATAGAACATACCTATTCTCTTGCCTAATAATGATTGAGTAGACAACTGGGGAAATAGCACAATCCTATTTGCTTAAGTCGACAACTTGAGTAAAGGCACATAATTGTCTCTTTGCTAAATAATGTGAAATTCGACAACTGGAGTAATAGCACATACCTATTCTCTTGCCAAATAATGTTTGTGCAAACGATCTTAAAGTCGACAAAGGAGTAATAGCACATTCACATTTCTGTTGCCTAATGATGTTAAAGTCGACAACTGGAGTAATAGCACAAAGCTATTATCTTGCCAAATAATGTTTTAGTCGACAACTGGAGTAATAGCACAAAGCTATTATCTTGCCAAATAATGTTTTAGTCGACAACTGGAGTAATAGCACAAAGCTATTATCTTGCCAAAAAATGTTTTAGTCGACAACAGGAATAATAGCACAAAGCTGTTATCCTGCCAAATAATGTTTTAGTCGACAACTGGAGTCATGGCATAAGCCCAGTCTCTTGCCAAATAATGTTAAAGTATACGTCTTGAACGAAAGCACATACCTTTTATCTTGCCAAATGATATAAAAGTCGACAACTGGAGTAAAATTATCTTATCAAATAATCTTCCAGTCGACAAATGGAGTAATAGCACATACCTATTCTCTTGCCAAATAATGTTAAAGTCGGCAACTGGAGTTATAGCACATACCAAATCTCTTGCCAACTGGAGTTATAGCACATACCAATTCTTTTGCCAAATAATGTTAAAGTCGGCAACAGGAGTTATAGCACATACATATTCTCTTGCCAAATAATGTTAAAGTTGAAAACTGAAGCAACTTGCCAATTGACGACATAGGCATTTGTTGAAGCTTAACTTTAACACAGAGCAGCAAGAAATTAGGTATGTGATGCTGCTCAAATCGACTTGAACATTGATTCACCAAATAACAAGATAATACGTATGTCCTCTTGCTGCAGGCGTTGACTTTTCTCTTGAAATAAGTAGACAGCTCAAACAACAGCTATTGTCGCGTTTCTGATTCTGATTTTAGTACTTGCTCAACAGGTATAGATACCTGGCAATGCAATAGGCGTATCTATACAAATTTGAAATTACAAACCCCCTAACATAATGTTATTTTCTCCTAGATTAAGTTGAACAATTTATATACATACGCCAAAATCTATCGACGGGTTTCAGTTTATGCTCCCTCGGCGGTGGAGGGTTGGCCATGGGCAACTTGATGTCGTTGTCTGCAGGAAAACTTTTTGATATAGGTGCGTTAGGATCCTGGGCCTTCAGTCTTCCTGGATGTTCTTCACTGAGTTCTCGTATGGCGTCGGTCCAAGCCTTACCGACGCCGTACATCAGAGTTCCGTCTATGTATGGCGTTATCTCGTTGATCTAAAAGAAGAAGTCTAGTATAAAGAAGTCTAGTATAAAGAAGTATAAAGAATTCTAGTATAAAGAAGTATAAAGAAGTCTAGTATAAAGAAGTATAAAGAAGTCTAGTATAAAGAAGTATAAAAAAGTCTAGTATAAAAAGTATAAAGAGGTGTAGTATAAAAAAGTATAAAGAAGTCTAGTATAAAAAAGTATTAAGAGGTCTAGTATAAAAAGTATAAAGAAGTCTAGTATAAAAAGTATTAAGAGGTCTAGTATAAAAAAGTATAAAAAAGTCTAGTATAAAGACGTCTAGTATAAAACAGTATAAAGAAGTCTAGTATAAAAAAAGTATAAAGAGGTCTAGAATAAAGAAGTATAAAGAAGTCTAGTATAAAGAAGTATAAAGAAGTCTAGTATAAAAAAGTATAAAGAGGTCTAGTATAAAGAAGTATAAAGAAGTCTAGTATAAAGAAGTATAAAGAAGTCTAGTATAAAGAAGTATAAAGAAGTCTAGTATACAGAAGTCTATTAAAGAAGTATAAAGAGGTCTAGTATAAAGAAGTCTAGTATAAAGAAGTATAAAGAAATATAGTATAAAGATGTATAAAGAAACCTAGTATAAACAACTAGAAAAGACTAATATTAAGATCAAATATAATCAAAGCGCTGAAGACGCTGGATTTGTCTGTGTGTTCAAAATATTTGTCCTTCGTTTTGTTGTGACGGCTATTTCAGTCTGTAATCTTCATTAGTGAAGGCTATACCAGTTGGTAATAAGATATGAACAGAATGCAACAGTTATAAATCGTATTTTGGATCGAATTGTCTCTGTTTCTATTCCCGGTACACATAGACAGCAGGGATTTTCACTGTACTCAACAAAATGTTTTCACCTACAGTTCTACTGTCTAAAATCAGACACTGATCGAGCAGCTAGTTATTACGGCGCTTCGATAACACAAACAAGCAGGCAATAGCACCGATCAATAGGATCAATTTATTGTGCGGACCGACAAAGTAATAATGCGTATCTATAATGCCACAATATACATTTATAGAACGAATATGGTTGAGACCAGGAAGTAACGATGTTCAAACGTTTTTCTGCAGTCATTGATATGTATTTTAACATTCGATGCGTTTCTATATAACGAGGCCTACAGTTGGATATAGGTTAAATTGCCTTCTACTTAAGACAATCACCACCTATGAAATATAAAAAATCGTTTAAACATCGACATTAACGTATCCTAACACTTGTTTTCTACTTCAGGTGCTCACGCGTATTTCTAATACATATAGGAACGCAGACTAGCTCGTGCCAGGTCCGCAGAATAAACATATCAGCAATACGGAAAGTTATAATTACGTCCCTTGCCGCGCATTGACTAAAATTTATGAATGAATGGATATAATCGTAAAAGAGATTATGTAAACATGCCCGTAAATATTCCTGGCTGTTCAAAATATTTCAATCTTTAAAATGACGATCAGGGTTAGACATTTTGTTGTCACAGAAACTCCAAAACATATGTTTTCTTTCCGCACAAGGTTAAAGAAATGGCCGGCGTGTTAAGAAATCAGAACTATTTCTATAGGGTGTATATATATAGTAAATCGTCCCTTATTTTTACGCATCATTGTAAAATGAAATACATCCGCGGTTCTTATTCGAAAACGGTTATCTTTAGTTATATTTACACAATTTAGCTGATGCTGCATGAGTTTATAACATCATATATTTAAACAATACAACTTTCATGTCTGCAATGGCCATATGGTTTCAAATGAAGACTTATAGTTTGGGATTATATGCTGACTGACGTGCCGGAGCTACTTTCAGATTTGGTACTTAAGGAGTAGGCTTCGGAAAACGGTAAGTAAATTTGTTTGTTCCACAAACAAATAAAAAGTAACATAATGAGATCGAATATAAAAATTATAATACAAAGGTGTCGATAATAAAATGTCCCATATAAAAAGTCGAATATAAAGAAATTTGGTATAAACTGAAGTCGATTATAAAGAAATCTGGTAAACAAATCGATTGCAAAGAAATATAATGTATATAGTCAAATCTGAAGTGTAATATAAAAATTCAAATATAAATAGGTCTAACATAAAGAAATTTTATATGAAGAAGTCTAAAATTTTCAAATGCCATTTGTAGACATACAGACTATTGATCAATGAAACGTTTACATATTAAAAGATGGAGCTGACGTTTCAACTTAAACATGCAAGTTAATTATTCATACGAAATCTAATACAGTCAAACATGTAAACACAGACGCCTGGGAAGAAGAAACTAATAATGATCTTTGTTGACACGTAGGCTTCATTGTTATATGATTCTAATACAAAATAGTAATGTACATTGCACATTGCGCAAAAAGATGTATTCATTTATAAAATGCAATTATTTCCCACCAAAAACGTACCGTTTGACCTGTGTTGTAAAAATACTTCAAAAATATTCACGTATATACACCTGTACCAAACACTAACCTGCTTTACTGGCCATTAAACAGAGGTTATACTGCATTCAACACGTTGCTATTTTTAGCGTTTACGGTAGATAAAGCTGTAGCTATTTTTCGGTGCATTTTTATCCGGAAGTTGGTAATGTTTCAACAGCCAATGAAATGGCAGGTGGAATGTATAACATTTTTGGATTGAAAAAAATTCTCTGTACGAATCCTTTTACTTGGATAAAACCGTACGAAAATGGGCAATAAAAATCTCTTGCGGTTTCAGTCTTTCATGAATAGAAGGTAAATAGTTCATATCTATCAACATTATATGTTGTTACCTCAAAACTAATGTTATGAGTGTAGAGTAATACTTTCTCGGCCAGTGAACAACGATCAATATTTCGAGTATTATATTTGACAAGAAAAGCCAGATTAAGAGTGTTTTCCTGATGCACATGTCACGGTAATCACAATTGGGGACAGAAAGTGTAAGCAGTCGGTTAGCTCGGCCGGGAGGGCATTTGCCCTTTTATCCTCCAGCTGATGCATTAAGATAAAACCTCACAGCTGTACTATGAAATCTAGGTAAAAAAATCTTTTTCAAACACTTAAAATCGCGTGGACCATCTTTTTTTACAGATAGTCTTGTTATAACACAAGGAAGAAGAATACATTGTAATGATGTACTACTTTAATATATCACTACGTTGAAAGAATGTAAATTCGTGAAACATGAGAATGGTGGTCTTTATACTCGACACAATAAATTTCAACTTTAACATTTAAACTTTTCATGCTGCTTTGTACTGATAACGGGATAGAAGTATTAATCACGCCGGTATGTGAAACGTTTTAAAGTTGTTTTTTCGTCACAGCATCGGTAGCATTTTTGTTCAACTATCATGACATCAAATACCCTAAATAGCAGTCTTAAACAATAGTTCTGTTTTTCAAATCATTGATGCGTCCGCCGGTTTGTAAATAAGATACTGTATGTGTATTTTTTTTATAGAATAAGAGCAATGCAAGACGGTGAGTTTGATAAGCAAAAACAGAAGAAAAAAAGCGGCACAAGTCGTGTCATGCAATCATGTCATAATACTAATCACTAAAACGTTTGACTTAAGCAGATTTTTGTTTTTCGAGTTTGTGATAGCAACATGCTTTAAGTGTTATGTGACTATTTCACCCAATTCAGACGAGAGCTTTAAAATTGATTACGATACTTTTTTGTCCATATTACGATGGATGAACTGACATACCAAGAAATATACAACTGAACGAACATTTTAAGATTTCCCACGTGACTTTAACCCGTTGTTCAATCGGTTACAAAGTACAGTTAATTTTGGAGAATGTGAAAGTGACGTATTGATTATATATGTACACCATTACATAAAAAAGTAGATCATGCTAGCATACAATATATGGCACTCCTCTGTTTCGTCACTATCACATTTTCGTAAATGAACTGTTTATGCAGGGACCACGTGACTAAAAGCGGCAACTAAACGGGAAAGGCTGATTTTCAATATCATTTCCGGGTTTTTTACGTAAAAGACAGAAATCAAAATGCATAGAAACATGCAATTCAATGCTGGTCACAAGTACCACTCAAAGTGTTGACCACTAAATACAGTCCAACCTCCTCGAGGTACACCCCCCCCCCCCCTAGAGCAATACCCTCTCTAAAAAGACACACCTTTCCTTTCCTATTGCGTCAATTATGTTAGGAAAAGACTTCTATAGAACAACACCTCTCTACAACAAGCACATTTCTTTGTCCCCATGGATGTTCGCTACTGAAGGGTTACACTGTGGTTTACAACTGGTAGTGCTACTTTAGATATACGGACTAGTATATATAATGAATAATTGTAAAGAACGCACCTGTTGCCTCGGATTATTTGGAGAGTATCCTGTACGCTGGTCATACCGAGATCGAAACACGGGCATTTCAATGTTTCCTTTACCCTCAGGGTCATAGTTTGGTGTCCTGTTCCCAGCAGGTGGGAAATGAATGTTGAAAAATTCTCGTGGACATCCGGGTCTTTGAGCATCGAGTATCTCTTCGACAACTTGCTGGCCTAAAACGTTCATACAGAAACATGTCCAAACATTATGATACCCAAAGTCACCTCAAATTTTTACAGCAGAAGGCTTGCAATGTTCGCATAAAGAAAATATTTTGTATCACAAAAAGTATAATTGACTGTGACTTATAAGTTCTCCTACGTATTTACGAATATATTCAAATAAGCTAAAAATGCAGACGCAGTTCTCTAAACATGTCTATTTATAACAGAAGCAAAAGTCGTAAACGTTATCGAAGTAGAAATCGTAGAAGTATTCGTCGTCATTATGATGAGGAGATGCCCTAGCAGTAATAACAATCGTTTACTGAATCGTAGTCGAACTAATTTCAGAAGTCGTAGTCGTTGTAATCGTAGTAGAAGCCATCGTAATATTCTTCGTCACAGAAGTAGTATAAGAGAAGTCGTAGTTTACTAGGGGTCGTTAAAATCGTAGTCATAGTTGTCGAATAAGCATTAACCATTGTAAAGTTGTCATTACAGTTATCGTAGAACTCGAAGTGAATTCGTTGTCAGCATGATAGACGACTTAGAAGTCGTACTTGTAGCTATAGTAGTCGTACTTGTAGCTGAAGTAGTCGTTATTGTAGCTGAAGTAATCGTACCAGTCGTAGCAAAAGAGAATGACTGTTTAGTCATTCATGAAATAGGAAATAATTTCAATGAATATACACATTATAATGAAGCGAATTAGAAAAAAGTACTCACCAAAGAATACCATGAATGCACTGCGGTTTCTAAGTGAGCCTAGCCCAGCCGGACCATGATGGCCAGCAAAACTGATCTCGAAAGGATTTGGCCTATCTTTCCCTGATGGCATGTACACCCCATCGCTATACGCGACCTTGCTCTTTCGTAACAACTGGCCATCTGTATCACAAAAAAAGAGGATTAAACATGTCATTAGAAATGTTCTGGTAATTACGATTTCAACTTATTTTAACCAATGTTTGGACTGTATATAGCTACACCTGTGCTAAGCGGTCATAAAATGGCGGCACGGATTTGTGATTAAATATATGTCAAGGTTCGTCTGTAGTTTAGCCCATACCTTGCCAAATTTCGAAATGAAATTGCCCATCTCCACGTAACAGCAGGTCCGGCAACGACATTGATAGATTTTTTATTAAAGTTTTAGCCTTCCAAAAAGCTTCTTTTTTCATTCATTCTATACTGCAGTACCCTTATGAGAAAGTGTCTGGAAGTAAAGTGATAATACACGCTGCGCCGCTATTTTGATATCGGTGCTTACTTTTCACAGGTGCATAAATATGACAATAGTTCAATGAAGAAGAGAGGTATATTGGTTTGCAAATGAACCGACCGACCGTCCTATTGTCTGTCCGTCTACAAAGCTGTTTCCAGACGGTAACTCAAGAACGCTCGGGCCAAGGATCTTATACGTTGATGTGGAGGTTGGTGAATTATGACCAGCAAATGAACCATATTAATTTTGAGATCAATAGATTAAAGGTTAAGGTAACAGTAACCCGAGTAGAAAAACGGTTACCGGACGATAACTTGAGAACGCTTGGGCCTAGCACCTTGAAACTTTATGTGGAGGTTGGTCATGACCAGCAAATTTGAGGTCATAAGGTCAAAGAGGTCAAGGTGACAGTGACCCGGAATAGTAAAACAATTTTCGGACGATAACTCGAGAAAGCTTATCCCTAGCAACTTGAAACTTAATGTTGAAGTTGGTTATGACCAGCAAATGACCCATTTCAATTTTGAGGATAGTAGGTCAAATGCCAAGGTCACAGTGACCCAAAATAGTAAAACAGTTTCCGGAAGATAACTCGAGAACGTTCGGGCCTAGCATCTTGAAACTTGATTTGGAGGTTGGTCTTGATTAGCAGATGACCTCTATTGATTAAAGTTTATACGAATTCATTTTAGTTCGATTGCAGTTTATTATATCGCTCTCAAACACTTTTCCAGATGTCATCACATTAGTGAGATAGAGGTAGAGAGCTTTTCATTACTGCCATCCATTTCCAGCTGAGTGAAATGAGGCACGTGTGGCATCAGTGTCTTTGCCCAAGGACACATCACTTGCTCGGGCTGGGATTCGAATCTGGCACACCAGTATTTGTTTGAGCGTTGGAGCAATTACGACCATACTAACCTATTGCACCCCAGTCTGGATGTATGAGGTTGTTATACCAACCATCTTGTGGAGTTAATTCAAATTCTTCATTTGCATATACTGTACCTGAAAACAGATAGAAAAACTCGTTTACTAGTACTGAACAACCTGAATGAAAATTTAATAGCCGAGCAATTGTAAGTATCATTCAAATACGTTTTCCATTTTTCAGCATCAATGCTTTTAGTGTCAGTGTCTATCCTATAAATAATGAATACATGTAATTGTATGAAGTTTTTTTTACAGTACCACATACATATCCATCACATATAATGAATAAGTAAATGCAAATGCCAAAATGTTCATCACATGTAACGAAAAACATGTAATTATGTGAGTCAAAGAAGCAAAAATGATACAGAGAGACAGCAGTGGCATTCCATATCTTGCAAAAATTGCAAGCAAGTTTACTATACAATAAAGAAAGAGTTATCTCTCTTATTTCATAGAGATGTCTCCTTAAATAGGGGATACCTTTTTATTTAGAGATTTCTATGTAAATAAGGAAATATCTTTCTTTTAATATCTCATGTTTTGAAAGATATACTAAACAGATACCTCTCAATGTAATAGAGATATCTCTCTAGTGTACTGACATATCTCTTCTGCCTCCAAAAATATCTACGAAAAAGAGATATATGTTTAAAACAGAGACATATCTCTTAAACGTAACTTAGTTTATACTAATTTATTTTAGCTCGATTGTGATGAAAGCTTGTATCTTATCGAGTTACTCGAGTCCGCTTCCAGGAAAAACCGGTACTGGTGTCACATGAGGAGATACGTTCGTGATCCCAGTAGGACTAGACCGCAACTTCCGGAATGAGCGGCAGCCACCTTAACCTCTACACCACCGCTAGACATTTCTCAATGATAGAAAGATTTCTCAAAGATGATTTAAAACATATATCACTGTAAGTAGAAGAAATAGGAGATATTTTTCTGTGTTACAAAGATATATCTCAGCGTGAAAGACATGTCTGCATTAAAACGAAAAACTTGTCTTTTATTAGAAAGATGTGTCTTTTACTATTTAACAAAACAGATTTACATATATCTCTGATTTCATTGTGATATCTCCCAAAAAAAAAAGGGAAATTGGAGATATATCCAGTAAATATATCTCTCATGTTTTGAAAGAGATCTCTCAATACTAAAGAGTACATCTCAATGTTAAAGAGATATCTCTATACCGTACATAGATATCTTTCCTATATCAACATATATTTTTGAAAAAGAGTTATCTGTTTTAGAATAGAGATAGCTCTTCAACTTAAAGAAATATCCCTGTAACTTTGAGACATGTTTCAATAAAAAGAAAGACATAGCATGATTGACAGAAATATGCTGAGATAATTTCAGAAAGATATCTTTCGTTTTTATATAGTAGAGATATCTCTTTCGCTGAGAGATATCTTTTTATCATAGAAAGATATCTCCTGAACTTTAAAAGATATATTTTCTACAGAGATATATGTTCAACATCATTTGAGAGATATCTTTATAATTTGGAGAGATAAATATCAAAGTTACAGAGATTTGATCGATATGTCTCTATCTTAAATAGAGACGTCTTTTCAGATGCATCTTTAAATGTAAGAGGGATATCTTTATACGGTAAAGAGATAGCTCAGTTATGTTGAGAGATATCTCATAAGTTTTGGGAGATATCTTTCAAAACAAGAGAGATATCTCTTTTAACACAAAAGCATCTCCTAATTAAAGGGATATCTCTGAATTTAAGAAATATCTGGCCTGTTTTCGGTGATATCTCTTTGAAATCAGAGATGTTTTTTTATTAAATAGTAAATTGGCTTGCCATATCTTTCTATATACAAATATATCTCTCATTGTAAAAGAGATATCTCTATTAAAACGAAAGATATTTCTTTGAAATTAGAGTGATATCTCGTTTTATAATAAATAGTAAGATGGCTTGCGATATAATATAGTTATCTGCAGCACAATGCATACTGCAGTGCACTCGACTTTGTAAGCGGGGTAAACCACACTGCATTTTCGTGAAAAAACTTCATATTAACATCCTCTAAAATGTCGGTAACAACTACTTAATAACTTTATACTTCCTTAAGCTTTTTTACTACTTCGTGACGGAAACCAACACAGAAACCGTGAAAAATGTCACCAAAGTCATTTCAAATAACGGGTAATTAAGTGGTATAATATAAAAGTTAACATGTGGGAAAGCTTAGCTCAAATTGGAAACAATTCAAGTTTAGAATAATTTTAAAGCATTCATGACAGACACAATGTCTGGTCCCTGTGGACGTTGTAAATAATAGACACAAAAACTGGTCCCTATGATAGGAATCTTTAAGGACACGACATATGCGAGTAAAATCCTGATAACAAGGGGAGCGGTGGTGTAGAGGTTTAGGTGTCTGCCGCTCATCCCGGAGGCTGCGGGTTCGAGCCCCACCAAGGTCACGACCGTACCTCCTCATATGACACCAGTACTGGTTTTTCCAGGAAGCGGACTCGAGAGTGACTCGATAAGCTCAAAGCTTTCTTCACAATCGAGCTTAAATAAATTAGTATAAAATAAAATCCTGATATTCCCACCAACGAAGCCTGCCCGTAGCATTTCACTGAAGGAAACTATGGAAATAATAGTCTGTTATGTTCATGAAACCCCTTCGAACCATTCTACTTTTCACTCGGTATACTCTCTAGTCTGTTGTATTAAAAAGGAAATAGCTCATAAGACAGAAAAAATTGTATAAGGGTGGTCGAGTGATTAACGCAACGCTCTGGACTTACAAACCGGAGGTCCTCGCCCGGTCCGAATCCTTGCCGGGGCACTGGAAAGTTAAGGAACGCTTTTCAGTGTTTCCACCCATCTAGAGATGAACTGGTTAGAAACCCAGAGGTAGTCTTACGTTTATTGGTGCTATACACCGGGCATGTAAAAAAAACAAAGAGTCTATCTGTAAAAGAGCTAGAGTCTGCTATCCGGATTCTCTTATATCTGTCTCTCTTCAACCTGCGCATGTCAGGAGTCTTGGCAAGTTCACACAGTGAGAAGTCCCAGGGTCGGCCGAGACTTATAAACAATCAAAGGAAAAAAGAAAATATATGAACACATGTACCACTTTCTATGAATGTTCGACAGCTATGCGAATATACGTAAGTTTTTAATTACTTCACGAAAACGAGACAGGATTGTGGTGGTATGTAACACCGGATATAGCTCCTTTCGAATACAGCTCCCCGGGGAGCTGTATTCGGTGCACATTAACGAATACAGCTCCCTTGGTGTAGCGGAGCTGCAAAGCATATGCACATTCGAATAAAGCTCCCTATGTTTGAACAAACGGGTGATAATACGGATTAAATAACAGAAGTCTGAGAACGTGGTGATGTGTCGTTTGGCCATATGAATTTGTGTCTCCACTTGAAGAAGAAGCTTGGCCGTTCCGAAAACTTCCGAAAGTCAATGACCAAATTGTAGTTCGAAATGGGTCCATCTGTCCGAACATCTGTCTATTGTCCTATCCTGTATGTTGTCTTATCAGTCCGTCTGTCGGGCCTTATACCCTGGTGTGAATGTGCTTCAGTCCGTCAACAATTTATTTATGAAATGAAGTACAAAACCGCCTTATGTGCAACAGTCATGTATGAAAAAAATAGGTTTATTGAAAGAAAATAATTCTTCAATACCAACAAAAAAGTAATTACACCTCTAAGTTTCGTTCAACCGTCCGTCCAACATGGAGGGACAAAAGGACAGACATCCCAGGGCTAAGTACTGCATCCTGAATAGCGTTATGTATCCTTATTATTCTATAATAAAGTCCGTGCCGCAATGATACGCCTTAAACACACGTCTATGTTGCCTCGGGTCAATGGGGAGCTTTATTCGAAAAAAAGGTACAAGAAACCCGAATACAGCTCCCATTTGATTAGGGGAGCTATATTCGTTAATGCGCGCTGAATACAGCTCTCCGGGGAGCTGTATTCGTTAATGCGCACCGAATATAGCTCTCCGGGGAGCTGTATTCAAAAGGAGCTGTATCCGGTGTTACAGCTGTATTCGCTGCACATTAACGAATACAGCTCCTTTGGTAGAGCGGAGCTGTATTCGAACCAAAGCATATGCACAATCGAATAAAGCTCCCTATGTTTGATAAAACGGATGGTAAAACGGATTAAATAACAAAAGTCTGAGTACGTGGTGATGTGTCTTTCCGGCAAATGAATTTGTGTCGACACTTTAGGAAGAAGGTTGGTCGTTCCGAAAACTTTTAAGTCAATCGCCAAATTGTAGTTCAAAAGCTCGGATCCATCTGGCTGACCATCTGTCTGTTGTCCTACCCAGTATGTTGTATTACCAGTCTTTCTGTCGGGCCTTACACCCTGGTGTGAATGTTACTCATTCCGTCAACAATTTATTTATAAAATGGAGTACAAAACCCCGTAGACTGCCGCCTTGTGTAGGTTTATTGAAAGAAAATAATATTTAGATACCAACAATACCTCAGAGTTTCGTTCAACCGTCCGTCGAACGCATACGGACAAAAAGACATTCATCGGGTCTCTGGGGAGCTCTATTCGAAAAAAGGTACAAGAACCCCGAATACAGCTCCCATTTGATTAGGGGAGCTGTATGCGTTAATTTACAACGATCACAGCACTCCGGGGAGCTGTATTCGAAAGGAGCTGTATCCGGTATCTGGTATTTTACTTTGTAATTGGAATATCATGAATATTGTAAAAGTCAATCGTGTCAGTGTGCAGGTTTCGTCTAGGTTTCGTTTTACTTCGTGGTATTGAATAATTCGCACGGAATCTGGTAATTCACACCCCGATATTGATGTAACGCGATTGCCTGGAAAACCCACTTGCGCTCATTGTTTTTTACGCATCATGTAACAAAGTAGGTCAGTATTTGATGTTATCTGGTTTACTATACCGGTTGGCTTGTACAAGAGGGAAATGAGTAAATTAACGAACTAGAAAACATGTTTGCGTTGTATTTAAGAGTAAAGGCTCTTTATGCTTTGTATATTTAGCCATGCGGAATCCTTTTAATGAGTATGTTCAGGAAAGAGGGTAATGTAACTCCACACCATACACGCGCCACATATTTACACGTTGGTTGCTTTAGAAAGCATCAAATGGGTTACGCCTAACTAGTGATGAAACTGCAGCAAGATGTGTAGACGACTATCGTGTGTGTTTGATACTAATTGCATGTTGTTTCTCTTTGTTACCTAATATAATCGACTAAGATTTTGTAAAAATGCCGTGAAAAAAGAAGTCTCCCAGAGAAGATGTGCAATGTCATATAATTCAAGGACGGGTTTAATAAGCTATTGTCCACCTTTTTTATATGGGTTATTTCATCTTTTTATAGTTTGAAATGTGATACAGGGGTATAATACTGAGCATTGCCCACATTGAGAGAAGGTTCTTTCATTGTTAAAGTGGAATTATGCGAGTTTTTTTCAGGTAAAAATCCAGCTGAAATAGGTGTGTGTAAAAAGGGTAGAGGAAATAGCTTTTAACTCAATACACCAAACTACTGCTACCAGTACGAAATAATGACTTTCCAAATATATTGTATTACTTTTAAAAAGCTACAAAAAGGTGAAAGAACCCATATAAAAAAGGTGGACAATAGCTTATTAAATCCGTCCTTGGTAGATTTTCTAACAGATTTAACATTTCAACTTTCAAAATAAAAGAAAACGTTAAAATCGATCAATGCCAAGTTTAAAATACTTCTAAATTTCACAAAAACTTGATCACGAAGGATTTTCATTCAAACATTTCCCCACGAAGCGGTGCTGGTGGTTCAAAATGCCCGCGAAATAAAGCCGCCAAAAATTTTCCGACCTATTGACGCCATCTTGGATCCGGCGGTGCTGGCGGTTTAAACCGCCAAACATGGCCGCGGAACCCCTGATTTTACCGTGACTACTGACTTGCAAATCAACGTCTGAGTAAGTCTTGAAAACATTGCACGGTGAATAGATATTCTGTGAAAAAAGATTCGTCTGAGTCAGTAGTTCGAGTCGCAGTTGGTGTCGATAATGTTGAAGCTACATTTATATTGGTCATCTTTTTGCGAGAGAGCAGTTTTGAAGACTTCTACTAATCCCGGTTAGATAAACTGTCCGTCTGTAAATTATGATTTTACATGTTGTTGCTTTATGTTTGACTTTGTTATTGCTTTATGATTGCTTTATATTTCAACTTGTTTTAGTTGTATGGAACTTATACGAACTTACACAAGCCTTAATCCAGTAGTGGAACAACATTCCACAGGCCGAAATAAAACACACTTGTCGGTTCTATGCGCCAACGATGGCAGAGAGTACTCAATGCTCAAGGTGGCCATACCCGGTATTAATGTGTGATTTTGGTCTACGATCCCTACCACATTTAATCAATCATTTCATCAGTTTTCCGTGAACGTAGAGCGATACAATTTAACACACAAATTCACAGTGAATAACTCTTGGAATACCACTAGCACCAGAGTACTGAACTGCCCTGTGTCATTTTCTGACAAACCCCCGTACACTGTGCTATATTTATTCAATAGAACAGTGTATATTGTACGGGGGTTTGTCAGAAAATGACCTATTTTTCAACTTTTTGTGTATTTTTAGCTCACCTGGCACAAAGTGCGAGAGTGAGCTTTTAGGATCGCATTCCGTCTGGCGTCCGTCGTCCGTCCGTCCGTCCGTCTGTCCGTCCGTCCACCATTTCCTTCAAACGACATCTCCTCTGAAACCACTGGGCTAATGTTGATGAAACTTTGCAGGTATGTTCCTTGCATAAAGCTCTATCAAAGCTGTTCAAAGAATTCCATTCCATGCAGAACTCTGGTTGCTATGGCAACAAATAGGAAAAACTTTAAAAATTTTCTTCTCTGAAACCACAAGGCCTGGAGCTTAGATATTTGGCACGTAGCATTGTCTAGTGCACCTCTACCAAGATTGTTCAAATTATGACCCCCGCGTCAAAATTGACCCCGTGCGGGTGGTCACTTAGATTTGCATAGACTAATAGGGTTTTAGGAAAAACTTTAAAAATCTTCTTCTCTGAAACCAAAAGGCCTAGAGCTAAGATATTTGGCATGTAGCGTTGTCTAGTAGACCCCTACCAAGATTGTTCAAATTACGAGCCCTGGGTCAAAACTGACCCTGCCCGGGGGTCACTTGGTTTTACATAGGCTCATACAGGAAAATCTTTAATAATCTTCTTCTCTGAAACCACAAGGCCTAGAGCTGAGATATTTAGCATGTAGCATTGTCTAGTGCACCTTTACCAAGTTGAACTTTATGATCCCCTGGTTAAAATTAACCCTTCCTGGGAGGGGGAGAAAGCACTTGATTTCACATAGGCTTATATAGGGAAAACTTTTTTTAAAAAAGCACAATGCCGACAGGCAGATAATAGATATTTGAAATGTTACTTAGCATTGTGTAGTGGACCTCTACGAATTATGTTAGAATCATGACCCCTTTTATTATAGCAAATGGTAGTCAGGTGAGCGATATAGGGCCATCATGGCCCTCTTGTTCCATGATAGGGTGTTATTTAGGTATACTTTTGGTATTTTATTAAAATTGCAGGGCAGTTCAGTACTCTGGTGCCAGTATGGAACGCATGTAAAAATAATTGAACCCTTCTTTACATATTTACGTACATCTGCAGAAGTTACTTATTTTGTTCGGTATACATGTCACGCTGTATTATTGTGACAGTCTTGTATTGTATGTGTGCGTATTTCGGACCGTTTTCATCAGTAACTGATATACATGTACTGCAAAACAAGTATGACACACGAATATTAATATATACCATACATCGGCATTTATCAAAATATCATGGGGAACTATAATGACCACTACCGATATCACAAAAATCAAGGGAATTAAGTCAAATTTCATGTGTCATCACGGTGTCTACAGAGTTACCCATCTTTTATCGATATTTGCGAGCGTGTGTGATTTACGGGGCCATAAAACCAGTCACGTGTAACTGCGCCTGCCAAACTGGAAAAATCAATATATCGTTTTTTTTTTAACCTAGATTATTTATAGCCTAAGGGAGATGTTAAAGTTGAAATGTTACTAATTTAGGTAAAATTTAGGTTCTGACTATTATATACCGAACGATATCACCTTATTTTCAATAAAAAAAATATGAATAAAATTGTTTCAAGTGGGAAGCACAATATCATTAAAAACGTGTTTATAAAATTTAATGAATTTGATCATATCTAATGTAAAATGAAGTGCAAAAAGCTGTTACACTCGTTGTTCTTGACATATTTGAATGAATCTAAAATGTGTTCATTGGAGAACTTAAATTGTCGACTGACCTCTTCGCACGCGCGTTATTTTGTTTGTTCATGTCAACAAATACCTTATGAAAAATTTAATGATGGACATGGAATTCAAGAACATGCGTGCACGGCAAATCAATTGTTATTGGGGCATGGGAAAGACACGATGCTTTTTTTAAATGTAGACAACTTTAAATGTCATCCTTTACTAAGTTTGGGTCATTTCCAATTTAAAAGTCTGCCACATATCAATGATTTGTTTATATACATTTTTTCACACTAAAAGTTACACTGTTAAAGGAGGAAACAAAATTTAAAAACAAATTCATTTCTTCGGAAAGCTTTAAAAGCCTTTAAAAGACAAAACATACGCGAATTTAGACTGCATCTGTATTGTGCAAACAAAAGTGGATCTTCAAGACATTCCCTTTCTACACTACTTCATAAAATGACATTTTCACCTTCCTATCAAATGAAATCAATTGGCGCTGGGGTCAAAGAATAGTGAAAACCACTGTTTCAATTTAGACATGTATAAAATATGTCTCTGTCCAAGTGATTGAAAAAGAGAAAAAAAACATAAATAGTTTTTTTTAAACATTTTACAAACTTTAAAATTACGTGAATGATAATAGTATTATTAATAAAACATACGGGTCTTGTATATAATATGATGAAAAGTTATATAAATTATCATTGTACAGTTCTAGAATTCAGTAAAATATATTCGTTTCATAGACATATTTTTTCTTTTGAATCGGTATATGAAGCATAAAACAAAACCCAATATACAGCTTAAAGTATTTTATTACGGGTCATTATAAATGTTACGTAATGTCCGGCCATAAAACACTATAACCGAGCAGACGGGTCGATCATTCGGAAGTGTTCGAGCGCGACAGTTGGAAAAATAAAATATACATATACACGTTTCAAAAAAACAAAAAAAAACGAACGTTTTATTATTCCTTTTTTATTGAAATGATATCACAATGTTTTATTCTGTTCCGTTCGGGATCGTAAAAAGTTGTTATAGCGTATGCGCTACGCTTTTCCTTTTCAGTAAAACTGGCACATTTTGCGCGTTTTACTATAATGAAATGACAGTTGTGGTTTTAAATTTAAAACATGCAAAATTAATGAAGTCTCAAAAAAGGCAAAAATCATTAAAAAGGGGAAATGTTGTATGTGATTATGCCTCTATGATTATTAAATAACTTCATTAGTGTAAATTTCATCACTAAAGTAGTTAATTATAAACATGTATAGTAAATCACAGGTGTGTATTAGCCTTGTATGTGACACTCTGCTACATGTTTGAGCGGTTCAGTGGTCTAGTGGTTAACGCTCTGGACTGGTATCCAAGGGTCGCAAGTTCGACCCCGCACCTCTATAAACAAAACTAATGATCTTACGGATGAGACCTAAGACCGAGATGTATTGGTGCTGTACATCGGGCATGTTAAATTACTAGGGACTGTCTCTTGAACGGGACGCGTTCTGTATCATGCACTATCCCCCGAAAACTAAAACAACTTTAAAACTCTTCTGGGGGCGTTGGTAATATGGATTATCCGGTACCAACGATAAAGCTATACAATAAATACATACATGCGACATGCTGGAATCTTATATAGCCGCGGCCGCGGCTGTACATAATTTAATTAACTTGGTTTTCCAATACACGATGGTTAAAATAGTTGGGGATGCATAAAAGTTTCTGACGTGAAACTAGTTATTATTATCACCTATTTGATGAGGTGGTAACTAGGTGCTACAGGGCTAACTTGACAGGGCTGCGGGGTATCTATGTGCTACGGGGCTCACTTCACGGGGCCGCGGGGTAACTAGGTGCTACGGGGCTAACTTTACGGGGCTGCGGGGTAACTAGGTGCTACGGGGCTAACTTCACGGGTCTGCGGGGTAACTAGGTGCCACGGGGCTAACTTCACGGGACTGCGGGGTAACTAGGTGCCACGGAGCTAACTTCACGGGGATGCGGGGTAACTAGGTTCTGCGGGGCTAACTTCACGGGGCTGTGGGGATAAACGGGGCTGCGGGGCTTCATACTCGTGAGGTACAATTTTATTTTTTTTCAAATATAAACTCGCCGTGATTTTACTGATACGATTATCTTTTAACTGATACATGTAAATAAGGTGTTTATACCGTATTTTGGTTTCGCGCATTACACGCTAATCATAACTCTCAATGTTTACTGTACATGTTGGTGTGTGCTCACTAAATTAAGTACTGCATTGCAGTACAAAGTCCCCTACAGGTAAATCAGGTATATGTCTGTGGTTCTGTTGCAGTATATATAACCCCTATATAATGATAATGAACCAAAAAAGCAAACTTGGCCTTCAAACACGCCAGTTACTTATTCCTTCTTTACTTCAAAAATGCTCTTCGTAATAGCTAAAATTAAGTTTAATTGTCCTTAAAACAGTTAGATATTGGTATTTCGAAAGAATGACGACGATATTTTTCGTCTCACCGGCGGTATCACTTCAGTTACTTATTCGACATTTTCATTTTTTTCCTCAAAAATGCTCTTTTAAATTTCAAAATGAGCGTCAATTTGGTAGGTAGTAGGTAGTTGGTAGTTGGATATTCGAATAACCAACTACCTACTAGTTGGTAGTTGGTTATTCGTAATTCCAAACTATATAACAGCTGGTAGTTGGTAACTCAATACACTATCACCAGAATGAAATGTTCAAACACACAATACCCCTTCCTTAACACAGAATAAAGCAGGGGGCCTAGTTGGTTATTCGCGTGAATCTCCAACTACCAACCAGAAGGTAGTTGGTAATTCGAACTTTGCATGTATTCCTCTCAAAAAAGAAAGTATTTTTCCGGAAGAAATGTAACCGATATATAACAAGATAGATGTGTTCTACAACATGGTAACACCCCCTTCTCCCTACGTCCACCAGGGGACTCAGTTGGTTATTCGCGTGAATCCCCAACTACCAACCAGAAGGTAGTTGGTAATTCGAACTTTGCATGTATTCCTCTCAAAAAAGAAAGTATTTTTCCGGAAGAAATGTAACTGATATATAACAAGATAGATGTGTTCTACAACATGGTAACACCCCTTTCTCTCTACGTCCACCAGGGGACTCAGTTGGTTATTCGCGTGAATCCCCAACTACCAACCAGAAGGTAGTTGGTAATTCGAACTTTGCATGTATTCCTCTCAAAAAAGAAAGTATTTTTCCGGAAGAAATGTAACTGATATATAAGAAGATAGATGTGTTCTACAACATGGCAACACCCCCTTTTCCCTGTGTGCACTAGGGGACTCAGTTGGTTATTCACGTTAATCCCCAACTACCAACCAGAAGGTAGTTGGTATGTATTCCCGTCAAAATAGAAAGTATTTTTCCGGAAGAAATGTAACTGATATATAACAAGATAGATGTGTTCTACAACATGGTAACACCCCTTTCTCTCTACGTCCACCAGGGGACTCAGTTGGTTATTCGCGTGAATCCCCAACTACCAACCAGAAGGTAGTTGGTAATTCGAACTTTGCATGTTTTACCGTCAAAATAGAAAGTATTTATCCGGAATAAATGTTACGGATATAGAACAAGATAGATGTGTTCTACAACATGGTAACACCCCTTCTCCCTACGTCCACCAGGGGACTCAGTTGGTTATTCGCGTGAATCCCCAACTACCAACCAGAAGGTAGTTGGTAATTCGAACTTTGCATGTATTCCTCTCAAAATAGAAAGTATTTTTCCGGAAGAAATGTAACTGATATATAACAAGATAGATGTGTACTACAACATGGCAACACCCCCTTCTCCCTGTGTGCACTAGGGGACTCAGTTGGTTATTCGCGTGAATCCCTAACTACCAACCAGAAGGTAATTGGTAATTCGAACTTTGCATGTTTTCCTCTCAAAAAAGAAAGTATTTTTCCGGAATAAATGTAACGGAAATATAACAAGATAGTTGTGTTCTACAACATGGTAACACCCCTTCTCCCTACGTCCACCAGGGGACTCAGTTGGTTATTCGCGTGAATCACCAACTACCAACCAGAAGGTAGTTGGTAATTCGAACTTTGCATGTATTCCTCTCAAAATAGAAAGTATTTTTCAGGAAGAAATGTTACTGATATATAACAAGATAGATGTGTTCTACAACATGGCAACACCCCCTTCTCCCTGTGTGCACTTGGGGACTCAGTTGGTTATTCGCGTGAATCCCCAACTACCAACCAGAAGGTAGTTGGTAATTCGAACTTTGCATGTATTCCTCTAAGAAAAGAAAGTATTTTTCCGGAAGAAATGTAACTGATATATAAGAAGATAGATGATGTGTTCTACAACATGGTAACACCCCCTTCTCCCTACGTCCACCAGGGTACTCAGTTGGTTATTCGCGTGAATCCCCAACTACCAACCAGAAGGTAGTTGGTAATTCGAACTTCGCATGTTTTCCCGTCGAAATAAAAAGTATTTTTTCCGGATAAATGTAACTGATATATAACAATATACATGTGTTCTACAACATGGCAACACCCCCTTCTCCCTACGTCCACCAGGGGACTGAGTTGGTTATTCGCGTGAATCCCCAACTACCAACCAGAAGGTAGTTGGTAATTCGAACTTTGCATGTATTCCCGTCAATATAGAAAGTATTTTTCAGGAATAAATGTAACTGATATATAACAAGATAGATGTGTTCTACAACATGGTAACACCCCCTTCTCCCTACAAATACCAGGGGACTCAGTTGGTTATTCGCGTGAATCCCCAACTACCAACCAGAAGGTACTTGGTAATTCGAACTTTGCATGTTTTCCCGACAAAACAGAAAGTATTTATCCGGAAAAATATTAACGAATATATGACAAGATAGATGTGTTCTACAACATGGTAACACCCCCTTCTCCCTACAAATACCAGGGGACTCAGTTGGTTACGACATGGTAACATTCCCTTTTCTCAACGTCCACCAGAGGCCTCAGTTGGTTATTCGCGTGAATCCCCAACTACCAACCAGAAGGTAGTTGGTAATTCGAACTTTGCGTGTTTTCCCGTCAAAACAGAAAGTATTTGTCCGGAAGAAATGTAACTGATATATAACAAGATAGATGTGTTCTACAACATGGTAACATTCCATTTTCTCTACGTCCACCAGAGGCCTCAGTTGGTTATTCGCGTGAATCCCCAACTACCAACCAGAAGGTAGTTGGTAATTCGAACTTTGCATGTTTTCCCGTCAAAATAGAAAGTATTTTTCCGGAAGAAATGTAACTGATATATAACAAGATAGATGTGTTCTACAACATGGTAACACCCCTTCCTCCCTACATCCACCAGGGGACTCAGTTGGTTATTCGCGTGAATCCCCAACTACCAACCAGAAGGTAGTTGGTTATTCGGATTTTTAATGTTTTTTTTTACTGAAAACAGAAAGTTTTTTTCAGTAATTACTATAGCGGATATATTACCAGACAAATGTTTTACTGTCATTTGCATCATCTTTAAAGAGCATGCACCACGAGCAATAATCATAATTCAAATACGCAGTACGTTATCAAGTATAAATTTCACCTATATAGCGCCGAGCTTTTTAGAATTTGAGCACAAAGTGCGGCGAATTTTAAAGAAGTATGTCTGACTAAGATCTAGGATTGTCCAGTGCTAGTCCGTGTACATTTAGTACTTCCCATGTACTAACCTTTTCTTTTGGATGAATATAAAGGTACCAACACGAAAAGGAAATGAAAGGGCTTCAATGTTCACTACCATTATTTCATATCTTGTTAAAATCAAATGTTCTACATGTTTCAACTACGTTACTATCACTAACAACTGGATGTACATTTAATTCCAAGTAATATTTGTAATTATGTACTTTTACGTCAGAAAAAATGACGTGCGTTAATATTTGTTTGGAAATCAAACATTACATTTACTGGATTACAAGAAAAGGACAGCTGTTATTTAGACAAGAACCATCTATCACGGTGTTGACAGTATGTGTTGATTATGAGAAATTTAGTAGTAACAAAGGCCATTTTTAAGTTGATGTAGTATGAATTTAACCGACGACATCGTGGAAAAGAACAAAAGTCAAAAATATTTTGTTCCGCTAGTTCCAATTCAATACAACAATAACAACAACAACAACAACTATTTTACAATAAACCCAGTCTTGGCTTGCCAACCCTGTTTCTCTCATGTAGCTGTACTGCATATTATCAAACGCACTCGTAAATACTTTACAGACGTAAAGCATGTCTGCTTTAATCCCTGTACGAAAAAAATACGAATATCAGTGTGTTGTAATTATTTGATACATATATAATCACTATTTCGAAAATGAATGATATATCTCAGCAGTAATCCGTTGTTATTAAATGATTAACAAGTATCTTATAACATGCAAAGTTTGAATAACCTACTACCTTCTGGTAGGTAGTTGGGGATTCACGCGAATAACCAACTGAGTCCCCTGGTGGAAGTAGGAGAAAGGAGGTGTTACCATGATGTTGAATACATTTATCTGGTTACAGATCAGTTACAGTTATTATTGAAAAAAGCTATCTGTTTTCCTTAAAATACATTCAAAATCCGAATTACCAACTACCTTCTGGTAGGTAGTTGGGGATTCACGCGAATAACCAACTGAGTCATCTGGTGGATGTAGGGAGAAGGGAGTGTTACCATTTTGTAGAATACATCTATCTTGTTATAAATTAGTAACATTTATTTCAGACAAATACTTTCTGTTTTGTCGGGAAAACATGCAAAGTTCGAATTACCAAGTACCTTCTGGTTGGTAGTTGGGGATTCACGCGAATAACCAACTGAGTCCCCTGGTATTTGTAGGGAGAAGGGGGGTGTTACCATGTTGTAGAACACATCTATCTTGTTATATATCAGTTACATTTATTCCTGAAAAATACTTTCTATATTGACGGGAATACATGCAAAGTTCGAATTACCAACTACCTTCTGGTTGGTAGTTGGGGATTCACGCGAATAACCAACTGAGTCCCCTAGTGCACATAGGGAGAAGGAGGTGTTGCCATGTTGTAGAACACATCTATCTTGTTATATATCAGTAAAATTTATTCCGGAAAAATACTTTCTATTATGACAGGAAAACATGCAAAGTTCGAATTACCAACTACCTTCTGGTTGGTAGTTGGGGATTCACGCGAATAACCAACTGAGTACCCTGGAGGACGTAGGGAGAAGGGGGTGTTACCATGTTGTAGAACACATCTATCTTGTTATATATCAGTTACATTTCTTCCGGAAAAATACTTTCTTTTTTGAGAGGAATATATGCAAAGTTCGAATTACCAACTACCTTCTGGTTGGTAGTTGGGGATTCACGCGAATAACCAACTGAGTCCCCAAGTGCACACAGGGAGAAAGGGGTGTTGCCATGTTGTAGAACACATCTATCTTGTTATATATCAGTAACATTTATTCCGGAAAAATACTTTCTATTTTGAGAGGAATACATGCAAAGTTCGAATTACCAACTACCTTCTGGTTGGTAGTTGGGGATTCACGCGAATAACCAACTGAGTCTCCTGGTGGACGTAGGGAGAAGGGGGTGTTACCATGTTGTAGAACACATCTATCTTGTTATATATCAGTTACATTTATTACGGATAAATACTTTCTATTTTGACGGTAAAACATGCGAAGTTCGAATTACCAACTACCTTCTGGTTGGTAGTTGGGGATTCACGTGAATAACTAACTGAGTCCCCAAGTGCACACAGGGAAAAGGGGTGTTGCCATGTTGTAGAACACATGTATGTTGTTATATATCCGTTACATTTATTCCGGAAAAATGCTTTCTTTTTTTAGAGGAATACATGCAAAGTTCGAATTACCAACTACCTTCTAGTTGGTAGTTGGAGATTCACGCGAATAACCAACTAGGCCCCCTGCTTTATTCTGTGTTAAGGAAGGGGTATTGTGTGTTTGAACATTTCATTCTGGTGATAGTGTATTGAGTTACCAACTACCAGCTGTTATATAGTTTGGAATTACTAATAACCAACTACCAACTAGTAGGTAGTTGGTTATTCGAATATCCAACTACCAACTACCTACTACCTACCAAATTGACGGAAATAGCTAAAATCAAGTTTAATTGGCCTTAAACAGTTAGATATTGGTATTTTTGAGAGAATGACGACGATATTTTTCGTCTCACCGGCTGTATCACTTCTGTAACTTATTCGGCTTTTTTCAATTTTTATCAAAAATGCTCTTTAAAATAGCTTTAATTAAGTTTGCTATGCCTTAAAACAGTTTCACATTGGTAATGTAAAAGAATGACGACGACGTATTTTGTGTCACCGGCGGTATCTCTTCTGTTACTTTTTTTTCAAAAATGACCTTTGTAATAGCTTCGATTAAGTCTGTTTGGCCTTAAAACAGTTAGATATTAGTAGTGTGAAAGAATAACGACGACATTGTCCGTGTCGCCGGCGGTATCACTTCAGTTACTTATTCGGATTTGAATAAGGAATAAGTAACCAGTTCCTTATTCGAAAAAGGAATAAGGAATAAGTAACCAACTTTGTAGTCATTTAAAATGAGTACTTTTTTATGGGAGTTTGTGTTCAAATCAGTTGTAATAAAAAGAACTACATTAATTCTGACAAAGTTTAATTTTTAAGGTTCGCCTTAGCTAGGGCACCAGTAGCCGTAGTTTAGAGGAGCTACTCCGTTATTTTACTGGCCAAAATATCGCTTAAACGAGTTCTTAAAAGTGTCCAGTTTCTGAAAAATCCTACCGTCAATGCACCCATGTTCTTAATTGTATTCGATTTCTTCAAACAAGGGTACGATTTTATTTGTTATGTAGTATAAATGTATTTCTTCAAAATAATGACTCTTTCTTAAAAATGCGCATACAATCATGCCCAGTGAATACTCGAGAACGAGTTCTTAAAAATGTCCTGTTGAAAAAAAATGACGTCAAAATAACGTTTCATTAACAGAGAAATTATTTCGTCTAGATCATTTGTTTTGTTTCGCGGTAAAAATGTAAAAGAAAGCCATTCAATCAGTCTCACTGTGCAAAGGGAAAATCTAATTCTAGTATAACAAGAGGGCCAAGATGGCCCTATATCGCTCACCTTGGTACAAATCCACTTGCCTGGTGGAAGATCACTAGACAATGTTATATACCAAATAGGTTTTCCTATAAACGTCTTTGTAAAACAAGTGACCCCCTCCCCCCCTCCCCGAGCAAGGTCAATGTTGACCTTAGGGGAATAATTTGAAGCGGTCTACTAGGCAATGCTACATGCCAAATATCTAAGCTCTAGGCCTTGTGGTTTCAGAGAAGAAGATTTCAAAAGATTTTCCTATATAAGCCTATGCAAAACTAAGTGACCACCCGCGCGGGGTCAATTTTGACCCAGATGTCATAATTTGAACAATCGTGGTAATGTCTACTAGACAATGTTACATGTCAAATATTCAAGCTCTAGGCCTTGTGGTTGCAGAGAAGAAGATTTTTTAAAGTTTTTCCTATTTGTTGCCATAGCAACCAGAGTTCTGCATGGAATGGAATTCTTTGAACAGTTTTTGTAGAGCTTCATGCAAGGAATATTCCTGCATAGTTTTATCATCATTGGTCAGGTTGTTTCAGAGGAGATGTCATTTGAATCAAAATGTTGACGGACGACGGACAATCATCAATTAGAAAAGCTCACCCTGGCGAAACTAATAAAAAAGTGTCTGTTCAAACTACTGTAAGACTACGATGAATTTAGAACAATAAATTGGCGGTTATCTCGTGAAGATAATATATTGATAGTGATTTGCCGTAAGCTTTCATTCTGGAAATATAGTTTAATATGTGCGGAAGGTATTGTGTTCGAATCTCTGTCGGAGCACAAGTGTTTTCTTGGTTAATAACACTGATGCCGCAGCGACGAAAAACTCACTGCCTCACTTTCGCGATGTATCACGCATGGATGGTCGAGGGCGATTCAATGAGCTACTGAAGCGAAGTTACTGAAGCGTGCGTCTAACCGACGTTGACTCATGCCATAAACATGATTGTATTTTTTGTTTATTTCATTCATTTATGTTAATTAACATATCTGTTTTTTGTTTCGATAAAGGCGACACACCGGTGTTATTTACTTCCTCCATGACCGCACAAAAGTGCCTTAAGTTTAAGAAATTCTATTTCCATTCAGTAAAAACAAACCCCACCATTGAATAAAATGAGTGTTATTTGAGTATGAATTGAATATGGTATTAAATAAAAAGTTATGAAAAATATCATGTTAAAGAGTTCATTTAGAGTGCGAGCACTTATGCATTTGTATATAATGTTATTTTAACTCCAGAAGGAGGTTGTTTATAACTCGCTGATCTAGAACAATGACAAACCCTCGAATATCACTTGAAGCGTTTTTTGTTTTGTTGGTGTTTTAACGTCCGGTACAATTGTATTTTGGTCATTTTAACAGGCGGACAGTTTATCTAACAATCGTTCCTGGGAAGAACCAGTACCAGACTCCTATCCTCCGTAAGAAACTGCCAACGTTCTCACATAAAGAGACATGATCAATAACAGGGCGCGAACCAATGACCCTCAATCTATGATTCAAGCCAGCGACTCCCACCACTCGGGTTTCCACTTGAAACAAGGATACTAGAGATAAGGAAACTTAGATGAGAGTTTTCCTTGTAAGCGTCAACCTTTTCAGTTGCATTCTTTTCTATTTTTTTCCCTGTTTTTCTGTTAAGTAGCAGAAAGCATCTAAATCACCCTCCATTCTTCTTAGTATCGTTGACCATTCACTTAATTATAAACACAATTTGAAAGCAATCTGTTCAAAATATAATGAAAATTAAATTATCGCTCGCCAAAAGTACATAATCATTACATCATTACATACATAATTTTTAAAATGAGAAATAAATTTGTATCACACGATGACATCTCCTGAGCTTTAAGAGATATCTCTTTTACTTACAGAGATATCTGTTTAACATCATTTGAGAGATATCTATTTTTAAAAATATATTTCAAAGTAACAGAGATATATCTCTATTCTAAACAGCTATCTCTTTTTCAGATATATCTTTTGATATATGAGAGATATCTCTGATTTGATTAATAGTAAGAGATAAAACTCTTACTTCTCGGAGATATATTTGATTTTTATAGATATCTCTTTTACGCTGAGAGATATCTTTATGCAACAGAAACATATCCCCCGAACGTCAAGAGATATCTCTTCTACTGTCAGAGATACCTGTTTAAAATCACTTGAGAGATATATTTCAATTTTTAGAGGTGTCTCTCAAAGTTACAGAGATATATATGTAAGTTACAGGGATATCTTTCTGTTTTGAACAGAAATCTCTTTTTCAGAGATATCATTTGATGTAGGAGAGATGTCTCTGTAAGGTAGAGAGATATCTCTATTACGTTGAAAGACATTTTCTTAGTGTTGGGAGATATCTTTCAAAATATGAGAGATATCTCTGTTATCCCCTTAACGCCAAGAGATATCTCTTCTACTGTCAGAGATAGCTGTTTAACATCACCTGAGGGATATATTTCAATTTTTAGAGGTGTCTCTCAAAGTTACAGAGATATATATCCATGTTACAGAGATATCTTTCTGTTTTAAACAGATATCTCTTTTTCAGAGATACCATTTGATGTAGGAGAAATATCTCTGTAAGGTAGATAGATATCTCTATTACATTGAAAGACATCACCTTAGTGTTGGGAGATATCTTTCAAAATGTGAGAGATATCTCTGTTAAAAGAAAGATGTCTCCTAATTATCTATTAATTTAAGAGATATCTCATCTATTTTATGAGAAATCTCTAAAAATCACTATATTACTTAAGAAATAATCTATGGCTTGGAGTGCTTTATCGAAATTGAAGCATTCCCCGGAGGTGATGTGACTGGCGGAATAATTCACGAGGGCGAAGCCCGAGTGATTTATTACGCAGGCACATTACCGACGGGAAATGCTTCAATTTCGATAAAGCACTCCAAGACATAGATTATTTCGATTCTTAGAAGCCGATTTTTTGAAAACTATCGTAACTACTACGGACCTTTTTTCAGTTCGGCGGTAATGTGTAAAACAGCATAAATAGTAGCTGTTGGAATTCACTCCCCTATTCGGGCAACCATTCAAGATATCAAACATAACTATATTATACAAACTTATTTTAGTTTAATCATCTAATACATAAGATATCAAAAAGAAATACCTGACTGACATTATGCAGGAGACGTCAGATTCAGAACCTAACAAAGCAGCCAATCGATTTAAATGCGTACCGTTAATTTGAACTGTACAACGTTTTAACGTGAAATAATGACGTCAGTGTGATGACGTAAACGTTTTCATTCATAGTTTTGTCTCCCGGAATCAAAACATTGTATGACTGTTAATCCTGAATTTCTTGGCCTTTTTTAAGGAAAACAAGGTGAGGGTGTTCTAAGGCTTACTTGACGCAATCAAAAATAATATTTAGGTTCTTAAACAAATCTTTTTCATGCGACTGATGTATTTATACTGATATTATTTCCATTTCTATATTTTATTTTTGCGCGGGAGTAAATTAGAAAAGTCGGAAGGAGCTACTTCCATGTCCGAAACTCCGCCTACTTTTCCGAGTGCTTTAATCATATTAATGCACTCGAATTGACTATAGAAATATACCGTAGGCATATTAGAATATATCATCAACAAGTTTTATAAAACTTTTATGAAATAATCAGATAGTATTACAATTTTCATATACATGTACTTTTTTGGCCATGTTCGATTTGGAACATCAAAGTTTTTAAGAAAAATCAACATTTTCTAGAAATGGGGCATGACTTTTTGTATATTTATAATTATCTATAACATTTTGGGAACAGTATGTCAAAAAATCACAATGTTTTACCGTCTCTTTTAAAGATAATTAGAGTTTGAAAATCTCTATCGGCGATTTTAGACGTGTCTGCAAGTAATAAAATCTTCAAATAAGCTAATACTTATTCGTAAAAACATATTTAATTTCTTTTTAGTCTAAAAACAATATAAACATACAAAGAAAAATGCAAAATCATGAAAACAAAGTAGAAACAGTAAAAAAAAAATTTGATTCCGGCTGGATTCGAAACTATGCCCCCAAAAGCTCAAAAGATCTTCAATCCAAGAGCATTAAAATTGAAGAGTTTGAAGTGGAGGTTTTTATTTGGAGTCTACTACCTTAAACAGTAAATTGGCTTGCCAAACATGCGCACAAATTAATCTTTTTACACAACAGTTTAGGGGTTTAACTTCATCGCTTTTGTTTTAAAAGTGGGGTGGTTTGCGAAAATAGTGAAAAACATAATCATCGCCAAAAGTACGCAATATACAGTACCCAAGTAAACAATAACGAACTTCATTGTGTTTTTATTTCCCCAAAAATGTATCGGTTTTTACATACAAAAACAAAAACAAAAAAAACAGTGTGTATAAAATGGAAACCTCTTATCATAAACAGGTTTTAAACATGTACGTATTGTGATTTATTTTCTTAAATCAAATATTGATTTGCCGCGGTTATAAGTTAAAATAGTCAATACCGAACGGAAAGAAAACACTACATGTGGTAGAAGTTTTGTAATTAGTGTACTATATACTGGAGAAAAAACAGCCATAAAACTACCACTGCGTGCGCTTTTATCTCTATATTCTTAAAATTGTGCGCACCGCGGTATCTACTAGTGCGTTGTAGTTGACAGATAAAATCTCAAAGGGTCAGCCGATAAAAGATTGCCAGGTCTTGTACATGTATTGTAGTTGATTTCTATCCCTTTTTTATTTTTTTCTGTGGTTGTATCATATAATACATCAGAGATATTATACGTCACGGTTCTTAAATGTCAAGTAAAATAAAAAGCTAAAGACAGCTTTATACCCCACCGTAAATAGGAACATTGAAGGAATTAAATGTGGCTGCGTGTAGATTGCCCTCAGAGGTGCTGACCGTGAATTTCTAAAAGGCAAATAAAGTCACTGATCTGCCCAAGTGGTCAAGGAAATGGCATCTGTTAAGTTGAGGTGTGTAGGTTTTGTGAGTGGACATATTTAAATCTTTGATCTGTACGTGTGACATTAACCTTGAATTGGCATGGCCAGATCATGGGTTCTGCTCATTAACCTTCAGGTGTGAAATTAACCTTAATCTGCGTGACAAGATCATGGTTTCTGCTCATTAACCTGATGAGGTTAACATTTTACCACAGTTTCATTAACATCCTTCAAAGGGTTAAGGTAATATGGAGCGGACAGAGAATTCAAAATTCATTTTGCTCTTAAGTTGTGTTCTTAACCTTGACTTAACATGACCAGGTCATGTGTTATGCTCATCGTCTTGAAACAGTGAACATCTCACCTAATTTCCATCACAATATTTCAAGGGGTTAAGGAGATATGGAATGGACACGGGTTTCAAGACTCAAACTTCATATTGAGTCGGCGTGACCGGCTCATGGATTCTGCAGATGGTCTTGATATGGTGAACATTTCGCCTGAGTTTCATCAAAATCATACAAGGGATTCAAAAACTATTAAATGTTCACGCATTTCAAGACTAGAACGTTTGACCTTTAGCCGTGAACTTGACCTTAAGTCGGCGTGACCGGCTAATAGATTCTGAATATTGTTTTGATGAGGTGAATATTTGAGCTGAGTTTCATCAAACTTATAAATGGGTTAAGGAGATTTTGAGCGGACACAAATTTCAAAACTCAAACGTTTGACCTAGGCCTTGAAGCAGCGTGACCGGGTTGTATTGATGAGGTGAACATTTGACCTGAGGTTCGTCTGTTTAATGAGATATGAAACGGGCATGAAATGTTAGACTCAAACGTTTGACCTTAAGTTTTGACCTGGAGTCAGCGTGACCGGTTCATGGGCTCTGCAAATTGTCTTGATGAGGTTAACATCTGACCCGAGTTCCATCAAAATCCTTCAAGCGGAACGGACCGGACATGTCACGGACGGATGGGCCATTCCTACACCACCCTCTTCCTACGCGTCGGGATAATAGATAAAACCCGTAACTACGTCTCTCGGTATTCCGTTTCTGACCACTGCCAGGTTGTTAGATGTCCATAAATGTTAAACCTTGGTATTTTTTTTAAAGCTGGCTTAACATTTTTTTTAAACACTGAATAGAAAAAAATGCGCACATGAAAAGACAAACTCTTTTATCGGCATCCAAAAATATTATATGTAAAACTTAAACTTACATTTGCCAAAGATATCCATAAAAATCCACAGAAAACCCAACAATATTGAATTTCGCGAATTTTTCAATGCCATCTTTGTTGGGGAAGAATATACCCCGATGTTACGCCTTGTCTGGACTTAACGTATCCTTTTATACCCCTTGACAAGGAAGTCTGAGGTAAAATAAATTTTCCACGAAATCGCTAGACCGTCTATTTCTACATTTGTTGCTGAGCATGCGCGTGCGTTGTTTTTATTTCAATGATATACACCGTGACTGTATCAAATGGGTGGAAAAGATACTGAAATGAAAGGCCAGAAATTATCTTTTTTAAAAACAACTATTAATTTTTAACGACGCTTTTTTCAATTTGCGAATTTTTCCATTTTCTCTCTCCATTTATCGACTTTCTAATGGGAAACAAGTCGGCTCACACCCTGAGATATTATAAACGTGTTTCTTAAATTTGACAATCAGTTGAAGTTTAAAGTTTAAAAAACAAATCAAGTTTATGCCTATGGTTGGTTAAGCGAGACAACTTCTCAAGTGGAAGATCTGGCTCAGATGGAAAAAAAACGACTTTAGAATTCAGAATACAAAAACATTTTTAAACTCTATGCTATATACTTATTTCTAGTTGAAATTTCGATATGGTCCGTCTTTTGTAACTGGATCTTGTCAGCTCAAATACGAGTTTTAACAAGCTCTCGTATTTGGATGTCATTTTACAGAGTCTGAATGTTTGTTCGAAAGAGTAGGGCCTAAGGAAAACTTTTAAAAAAAGACATTTATAAATGCAACATCCTTATTTTTTGAAAGAGCCACAATGACATCTATGCATGAATTTTCCTTGCAGACTGTTTTTCCTGCTTCTGTGTATGTTTCAGACACGTGCATGCACATGAAATGACGATTTATATACTATGTACAGTATACGAAACCTGCAATCCAATGCATTTATGTAGTTGCGAGATGCTGTTACCGGGAACGTCTCAAAACTCTGACGTCATCGATTCTCCTCAAATTTACGGACAATACCGGAGGTGACCGAGTTAAGACGATTGATGCATCCTCTGGCGCTTTTTATTGGTCTGGCAGCTCCAACCGAGATATAATTCAACCTTCGGTCACAACGACCTGAAAAAGCCCCACACAAGCCATGAAATTTATATTTATGTTTTAAAGGTTAAGTCATCAAATATTTTTTTCAGCTGTACGCAGGGTTGGGATAAGTTATCAAATGAATGTTTTAGCTGTACGCACTGGGTTTGGGTGCAGGGGCTGGGCCCATGTGTGAATATCAAGAGCTATTCGTTTAGCTCTGATAGAATTGGGGTTTATATGCAATGAAGCATGACCTAAGAAGAATACTACAACTACTCCAGTAGTTTTAACAGCATATGTATTTCGAAAAATTATGTATAAGCCTTCTAAGTTACTTTAAAACTGTTCCTATTCTTGCATTAAGATAAGTTTTTGCGATAAGATCATTTTTGAAATACAGTTTCATTGTTTCAAGTTGACTTTGTTTATATAGTGAGATAAATCAATTGAAATTTGTTATCGAAATATCAACATACAAGAAATGTAGATAGATTATACCGTAAAATCATCAATATTTGTGCGACACCGGCGAATCTGGGTCGATCCACGAATGTTAGATTTTTCAAAAATAATGGCCAATTGTTAACAGAAAGTGGGGGAAATTTTGACCAAGTGGGGTAGGGGTTAAAAACGAAAATAATGACTTAAAAAAACTTAATAATGGGTGACAGAATGAAAAAACACAGGACGGTGCGTCCTTTTTTGACGTGTGCAAAATTTCCTCTTTTCGATTTGTTGAGCTGATGCGGATGCGACAAAAACATTTCGATGAAAGTTGAAAATATCGCGATGTTGACAAATGAAAGTTATGGAAGGGAATTACCGCAATAAGTCTATGGGTCTAGATGACATTCTTATTTATGAACATTACATCCTCATTTGTCTTCTTTCTTACATCTTACATGCATGTGACATCTCATGTGTCATTCGTACGAGTGCATGTTATATGATGCTAATTTCATGTTTCTTTCTTCCACATGCATGTTTCTTCTTCCACTTGCATGCATCTTTATTGCACATGTCTGTTATATATTTGCTATTTTCTATTGTGCTTGTGCTGCTTTCTTAGTAATGATGCATTTGTACTTTCGATTAGTCCGTTATGCGTCATCGCATGTGTCGTTCTTCCAAGTGCTTGCTGTATGTTGCTAAAAGCATGTTACTTTCTTCCAAATACATGTTTCATTTGTACTACTGACTACTCTATTATTGAAAGTCTCCGACATGAAAAAGTAGCAGATATATGTTGTACAAAATAACAAACTTGTCATTTTAGTAATTAAATTCTTATTCCAGGGAGATAACCGCGTACGAGGTGTAGCTGAAATCCGAAAAGAGCTCTTTTCGCAAAAAGAGAATTTCACATACGAAAAGAGGATTTTTTGGTTTAATTATGTGTTAATTGATAAAAAAAGTCAATCCATTGAAGTTGTAGATTAGTATAACCTAAGATGACGACAACCTTTAAACGCATGACCTTGTAGTGGAAGTTTGTATCTTTTCCTACTACCTCAAATGTAATTCAACCGGGAGCGAAAGCAGTTTTACCTGGTACGAAAAGAGGATTTTCCCAGGAATACACAACTCCCAGCTGTCTGGTTATTCGGAGCTAGCTGGGTATTCGTTTTTCGACTTTCGAATACCCAACTCCCAGCTTGCTGGGTATTCGAAGTAAGCTGGGTATTCACCTTACGTGTAGCGAATACCCAACTCCCAGCTGTCTGGGTATTCGAATCTAGCTGGGTATTCGCTTTACTTTTTGCGAATACCCAACTACCAGCTGGCTGGGTATTCGAATCTAGCTGGGTATTCGCTTTACTTTTTGCGAATACCCAACTACCAGCTGGCTGGGTATTCGAATCTTGCTGGGTATTCGCTTTACTTTTTGCGAATACCCAACTACCAGCTGTCTGGGTATTCGAATCTAGCTGAGTATTCGCTTTACTTTTTGCGAATACCCAACTACCAGCTGGCTGGGTATTCGAATCTAGCTGGATATTGGCTTTACTCTTTGCGAATACCCAACTCCCAGTTAGCTGGTTATTCGAAGCTTACTGGGTAATGGCCTTAACTTATGCAAAAACGCAACTAATGGCGTGCTGGATATTCAAATCTAGCTTGTATTGAATACCCAATAACCAATCCCATCTTCTAGCTAACTTCACTGACCTGCATGATAACGCGGTATTTGAGTGACTGTTACGTGAAATATTTTGTCTGTCCGTCCGTTCGTCCGTCCGTCCGTCCGTATAATTCAGTGCCTGCAACAAACAGAAAATACAAACATTGATTGTATGTCGTCGCTAAGTATTAGGTGATAATTTTAAAATTATATAAGGGTGATTTTGTAGAATGAAATTTCAGCTGTGGTCAGGCGCAATGAACAAAATGAACAACTTTATATATATCTATGTGTTTTCTAAAGGAAAAAATGACAATGTGGACTTCAATATTCTGCCTTTGTGACTAGTGCAGATCATGATTTGTTTGCCATGTCGCCACAATGCCCTTTGTTAGCCCTTTATATTTCCTCGCAAATCATTTTAAATTTCGGTCGGAAAGGGAGGTTTTTGGACCTCACCGGGTGTTCAAAAAATGATGTGCGCGGAGAGTTGCTGTTTCTGAAGAACATTCGCTTTGATGCTTCAACTTCAGTCAGAATGAGCAGTGTCCAGTGTCAAATGCAATACTAAGAGAGTACTTCAGCACCAAGAAAGTCGCACTGTATAGTACGGGTGATGGGGATTGTTTATTCAATGCCGTGTCTACTCTTGTCGCTGATAATGGGGATAATTCAACACCAGTCAAACAATTACGTCAGCCACCCAATGTGACCTTTTTACATAGATTAAAAAAATATTTTGCTAAAGCAGGCATGATTCAGGTAATATTTCAAAATAAGTGGTTTATAAAATATTTTCATCAGTATACTATACAATGTATACATTAGATATCCGTTTCTAAGTATGGAAAAAACAATGATCGAACAGGTTTCCTGAATCACACACCTGTTTTATTTGCTAGTATTTGTTACATACAATTATTTCTATAATGTTGACATTTGGTGAAGTAACAGCTTTTCTTCTGTTCTTAAAAAAGACACAAAAATACAAGATTTTTTATTCAATTTATGCCATCTGTGATTATGGTAACTTTATATTTCCTCGCAAATCATTTTAAATTTCGGTCGGAAAGGGAGGTTTTTGGACCTCACCGGGTGTTCAGCACACCGTCTCAATAAATCTATGTCCTATTCAACTGATCCAATTTTTTTTTATTTAGGGGGACTAGGGCGGGCCATGATCAGAGCGCCTCCCAGTGGTGTGGCCTTGATGCAGATGGATAATACTATACCAGTATTGAAAATATTTATATCTTTAACAATAAAGTGTTTAAAATTGGCTGACTGGCTGACTGGCTGACTGGCTGACTGACTTTCGTCATTTTTCCTTAAACAACATAATTCTATTTCAATCTGTTACAGTTCGAACATTGTGACACACACGTTAAAATGTGTTTATTTATCCATTTATTCACCAGTAACAGAATAATAATCTCTTTTCGTATGTGAAATTCTCTTTTAGCGAAAAGAGCTCTTTTTGGGTTTTAGACCAAGCCTTATGAAAGCGCCATCTGGTATCATAATATGATCGTGTTAATGCCATTCTTGTTAGTGCATACTTGGTTCGTCTTAATTCTTGACCACAAATGCTTTATACCATAGTTTCACTTAATTATTAATTAATAGTTTCACGAAAGCCCTTATTTATCACCAGAATATGCATAAACAAGAAGAATGTAGCATTTTAATAAAAGACCAAAAAAACACATGCAAGGTATCGGTAAATAAGACAAATGAGGATGCAACATTCATGAATATAATTTTGAGGGTAAAGACGTAAGATGAATGAAATCATAATGTCAACATAGAAGTAATCAACACATGCATACACTACTAAATAACAAGCATATAACATGCATGTAGAAGAAAGAAACATGAAATTAGCATCATACAATATGCACTCGTAAGAATGACACATGAGATGTCACATGCATGTAAGATGTAAGAAAGAAGACAAATGAGGATGTAATGTTCATAAATAAGAATGTCATCTAGACCCATAGACTTATTGCGGTAATTCCCTTCCATAGAAAGTGACAGGAGCGATTCATATGGAAGCCTTGGAGGGCCACTTTTGAGTTTCGACTTACGGGTGTTTTTTTTACTTTTGACTTATGACTTTCGACTTTTGACTTATGACAGATACAGAGTTGGCAAAGTTTCCAAAGAGTCATAATTGTGTAAAATTTTGTTTCTTCAATCCAGGTGTAGAAACAATAAGTAAAATTATGTCTGTGCGTAGTACTGCAAACTTGTTTGCTGTAAATAAAATATCTAAGTTACTTTTGTCTTTGTCATTTATTTTAGTATCAATGAGCCGTTACGGCTCGACAGGAGGCGACCTTGGGAGCCTCCGAAGTGAGCGGCGACGCAGGTTTCCTCTTTCTTTAAGCGGGGGGGGCGGGGGCTTGCCCCCAGGCGTAAAGCCAACTATCAAGGAACTGAAAAAAAAATTTAAATTTTGAAATTTTTTGTTGCTATGGTAACATTTTTAAAAAAATATGTTTTTATGTATCTATAGGTTAATATCACAACGTATACCGAAGGAAATTAAAGTGCTGTAATATGTATAAGTATATTGTTATATTGATGGGTCCTCGGTAGCAGGTTCCTAGTATTACCTGAACCTGCCGCTGGAGGTCCTCAGTGAGGACCGTGTATAGGGTTAGGGTTAGGGTTAGGGTTTATTTTTTCATAAGTAATAAGTCAAAATCAAAGTCAAATTCAAGTCAAAGTCATAAGTCATAAGTCATAAGTCAAAAGTAATAAGTCATAAGTCATAACCCATAAGTAATAAGTTAAAAGTCAAAAGTCAAAACAAAAAGCGTGTTAAAACATGTTTTATTTTGTTACTATTGATAGAAATGATGTATTTTTGATGTATTTTATATATATATATATATAACTGATTTTATTAAAATCTTTTAAATAGAAATTTTATTTTATTGAGTGTTGTCTTGTTTATATTGTTCTTATAGAAATGCCAAAGAGGCAATACAGCAGTGCTTTTGGGAATGATCGCAGCGAAGCGAAAAGGCGACGTTATATTAACTTATATACCTCGTAGGAGGTATTATAAGAGAAAGAATTATTACAAGAAGAGAAACTATTATCGAAAACAACGCGATTCATATGTCAAAAGTAATAAGTCATAAGTCAAAAGTCAAAAGTCGAAAGTCATAACTTAAAAGTCAAAAACACCCGTAAGTCGAAACTCAAAAGTGGCCCTCCAAGGCTTCCATAGATTCAAGATATTGATTTTTAAGTAAATATTCTTTTTATTTATAGCGCCGATTAAATCATTTTGAGATAAATGAGTAATCGATTGTATATCATGAAGAATATTTTCATACAATTTGTCGTATCCCTGTCGCGTAGCACTATTTGCTACTTGGCCTTTTTTGTTACAGGACCTATGAGAGCATGAGATAGTTATTTCATCGTTACTGAGGCAAGTGTGGCGTTCGGAGCTCAAGTGACTTCACACGGGATCGAACCAAGGTCCTCACCAAGATGGCCACTAGACAAGTTAAACCCATATTAATCTATAATAGCCATAAGGTTTAAATGAATACATATAACACCAGTTCTTCCAACGGAAATATTAAAGTCCCAGGATCACTTTGAGTTTACTGATATAGTACAATACTGGTAGGAAAATGATAGAACCATGCTCTATTCACTCTAAAACACTGTTGACATGTTCATTTCTTTCGTATTCAAGTCGTTTCTTCACGAAAAAGAGTTGCTAGAAAGTCTACAGTATCTTTATTTTGCAATATCATTGAAAAAATACTGCGCTACATTTCTAACATGTACATCGATTTAAAAAGTAAATTTAGGAGGAATGTTTCTTGTACAAATAAAGGTCATTTCCGCCAATAAGACTTCTTTCTTTGTAAAGTAAAAACTACTTGTAATCATGGTCCTGGGACTTTTCGTTTGGCACATTGACAGTTGCTCATGTTACCATATGATTGTCATAAATATTTATAAGTTGTCTTTAGATTTAAACGAGGAAGAGTTTAAGCCGGGTATTTTACTGAACAACTCAGCAGATAACAAAGTCAATTGTTTTTATCACTGTTACTATTTGGGTACATTTTTATCAAAGTTTATGAAGTGTTTCTCACAGAGTACTTCTTTCAAAAACTGAAATAGTATGTATGTATGTATGTATGTATGTATGTATGTATGTATGTATGTATGTATGTATGTATGTATGTATGTATGTATGTATGTATGTATGTATGTATGTATGTATGTATGTATGTATGTATGTATGTATGTATGTATGTATGTAGTCTCATCCGAAAGTGCATTAGTTATGTTGGTGGAGGTGCGGGTGATAGAACCTGTAATCCTTGAATTACCAGTTCAGCGCGTCAACCACTTGCCCACTGATCCGCTCTATATGTCCAGCCACTATATTAAGAAGAGCGGGACTTCCTTAGAGACACGTTGAAATAAGTATCCACCAGGAGACAGCTGAACCTGTCCCAGTCATCACTTGGATTAGCCAGACACTCGCCTTAGACGGCCAGATTTTTTTCTTTCAAAGCGTATTTATACTCTACATCGTATCCATAGAGTGGTTGTAAACCACATGCTTCATTGCATTTTAAGAAAGGTACAAACAACGAAAGCTTACCCAATCTAGGCACACATGTACAACAAAAATGGCCACTTAAAGAACCTGGCAGTCAGCTAAAGATGAATGTATATATTTGCAGCAATACTGGCTGCCTTACTGAGTGTACCTTGGGCACCGACCTTTCTACCTCTATGTCATATGAAAAGGGGTATTTTAACTCGTACCATATAGTAAGAAGTTTTGGTCTGATGTAGGTGTCAAATTCACTTCTGCGTCATTGGGAATGAAAACGTTTAATAGGTCATTATATATGTTTTCTATCTAAAAAGTAATCTAGAGTTGTACAAAATATACCCAAAAGCACATTTTTGTTATTTCTTTCGTCTCGCTCAAAAAGCTTGTTTTTAAAAAAGCTATTACAGTTTATCAAATTATCATCAATAAAAACAAATCAGCCGTATGTTATAATTCAACAGCAGCAAAAAAGGCGTGTCTAACACGGTCTCCCTCGGCATTTACCGTAATATTCAAATAAGCTTAAAGTGAAGACGTGAATCACACAACGTTGCTTATTTATATTTTATTCACTTTATTTTAATACTCGGTCAGAATGTGCCTGTCAGCGGCTGGCGGACGGAAGAGCGAACATATTGAATACAACTAAGATCGGGATTTTTTGTACGGTTATCGGGTGTTTTAAATAAACAACGTCGACGATTGGTAATCAAAGCGAATGGCTGATCTAATAAATTCCCCCAACGTTATTATCTGTGTTTCCCGGTTCAAGCATGTCTAAATCATATTTTAAATCTTTTTTTTAATCAATAAATGTACCTATAATTGCTAAATGAAAGGTGTATGTAAATAAGTGTAAATCAATCATATATATATAATTACAATAGTTAAACACTTATTAGTAATGTTAAGTACGTCAGTTCTATTTTTCCTGTAGATAGGTTGGGCTGTCTTTGGCCAATCACAGATATTTCCTTCTTGAAATTTAAATGACATAATTTGAAGGATTCCTATACTAACCAAATATCAAGGCATGTATATCAAACTTCCAAGTATGTGTTATGTTTAAGTAGGTAAAAAGTACGTAACAAAGCAAATAAGATAATTATCTCTAAATATATATGAACACCTTCTTCCTAAGGTCCGGCGGTATTTCTGAGGCCGATATTTTCTCTAAATAGTGAAAACTTTCTTCAACCTCAAAAATAACAAATGAATTTTATAATACGAGCGTATAAAATGATGATGACGATGCTGCCGCTGATGATGATGATTATGTTGTCGCTTTTGCAGCAACTGCTGCTGCTGCTGCTGATGATGATGATGTCGAAGATAATGGTGAAAAATGATCAGTTTTGTCTAAACATGCAACATACTCCCACCCGGAGAACGACCACAGCGGGCTGAAGTCATTATGGTAGGTAATTCAGCCTTTGTTTTTCCAGGGCGCCAGACGTGCCCATAACTCCCAGCATCTTAATACATATACATTTCATATACATTCTTGTAGATAGATATACTCGAACAGTAAGCGTTATATTTAGGCGGAGTGGTTTCCGCTCTGGACTACCAGTCTGGAAGTCCACGATTCGAGTCCCGGTCGGTGCACTGGAAAACTAGCACCCATCTTGAGATGAACTAGTTAGAAACCCAGTGGTAGTCTCGCGTGTATAGGTACTATACACCGAGCACGATCCGTAAAGAGATAGGGTCTGGTACCCGGTTTCTCTTGTATCTACACCTGTCTTTAACCTGATGTAAGAAGTCTATGTTTATACTAATTAATTTATTCTCTATTGCGAAACAAGTTCTTACAACTTATATTTATCGCTCTCGAGACTCATTCCAGATGGAATCAACCTCGAAGAGAGAGAGAGAGGCCTAAGGACACTACCGACATGGCGATGGTAGAGATCGATCCCGGGGCCCTTCGATCCTGAAGCGAACGCGCTACCATTGCGCCACGGCGGCTCCACAACGACGACTTTCTGACTGTGTGGCTCAAAACACTGATGCGGGGTTACTAAAGTGGCCCAAGAAACCATAGAATTATTTACTTTGCCGCTTGAAACAACTATCGATACGTTGTGTATGAGTTGCCAACTTCCGCTTTTGTAAATGTGTAATATCACTTATATTTGATTGGATACTGATATCTATCCGTCCACCGTCATTGAACAAATACATTGTATATATTACATATATTACAAAAAACAATCTTATTTTCAATGGAATTTTTTGGGAGCGTATCAAATAGTATGAAACTTATTTCTATTACCTCACTTTGTACCAGTAGACTCTAAACAAAGAACTTAAGCGGGATACTTTTAACAAAAAAAACTTGGCAAAGTTATGAAGCGTACTCAAAGCACTAATGTGACCATACCACAAATATATCAAGTATATCACAATAGAAAGCTGTAATAAGTTAGTAACAGTTGTTTCCCTTTACAGTGTAACATAGTTTTGTCTACTTTCAGTCATGCAGTCATAAAAAACGATGGTGTCTCCGTCACTTTTTCATTGTACCAAGTGTGATTAAAGCAACCAAGTGATTTTGAGAAAATTATGTACAATTTTGGCATTTTTTTTACGATGTTCGACATTACACATAAAAGACCTTTTTGATGTTCAATAGTCGTTTCGAATGACTCGTAACGAGCAGATCACTGCAACATTCGAACAAACCATTTCGACGTAAGAAATTCGCGAATATCGCGTTACACAACGTAAGACATTCGGTTTCGACAGTCCCGAAAGTCGCGTAGACCATTTCGACGTTTGGAGTAAAATAATGCACGGCTAATGGTTGTTACGGAGAAATTATGTTAAATTTTGTACAATATACATATATTACAAACGATATTGGAATAGAAATAAATCGAGCTCAATTCGTTTTATGCAAGGTCAGTACATGCGTGTTATCTGCATTTAGAAAGCCAAAATCACGATAGCAATAGTCCGATTTCGGGCACTGAGCCGTGAATGCACTTTTTAAGTTAGTGTAAGACAACGATAAAAACCGAGGAAAAGGTGAAGGCCGCAGTTCAAGGGTCGAATTCAGACTATACATATTTATCATTGAGAATCTTCCATCTGACCTACAGACAGCTCTTCAATATAAGTCCGTGATCAATATTTGTTGGCGGTTTATTGCGTTCCAGTATGTCCACCATGCCGGCAGCGATTCTACTGAGTTTTCTCTGTGTGCTTCCTGCACTAAATTCACAAAGTGGTACATTGCTTAAATTTTAATATCAGGATCTCTGACAAGTACATTTATACAGTGAGCTATCATTTTGGTAAACGGAGCTTAAATCTATCTACCTGTGTCATTTTCGTACTGGAAGGAAGTCTTATTTTTACTGTGTCAGTTTGGTACTGGTAGGAAGTCTTATTGACTGTGTCAGTTTTGTACTGGTACGAAGTATTATTGACAATGTTAGTTTTGTACAGGTAGGAAGTCCTATTGACTGTGTTAGTTTTGTACTGGTAGGAAGTATTATTGACTGTGTCATTTTGGTTCTGGTACAAGTCTTATTAACTGGGCCAGTTTAGACTGGTAGGAAGTCTTATTGGTTGTGTCAGTTTGGTACTGGAAGGAAGTCTTATTAACTGTGTCAGTTTGGTTCTAGTAGGAAGTCTTATTATCTGTGTCAGTTTGGTACTGGTAGGAAGTCTTATTGACTGTGTCAGTTTGGTACTGGTAGGAAGTATTATTGACTGTGTCAGTTTGGTACTGGTAGGAAGTATTATTGACTGAGTAAGCTTGATACTGGTGAGAAGTTTTATTGACTGTGTCGGTTTGGTAATGATAGGAAGTATTATTGACTTAGTAAGTTTGGTACTGGTAAGAAGTTTTATTGACTGTGTCGGTTTGGTACTGGTACGAAGTATTATTGACTTAGTAAGTTTGGTACTGGTAGGAAGTCTTATTGACTGTGTCAGTTTGGTACTGGTAGGAAGTCTTATTGAATGTGTCATTATGTTAATGGTAGGAAGTCTTATTGACTGTGTTAGTTTGGTACTAGTAGGAAGTCTTATTGACTGTGTCATTATGTTAATGGTAGGAAGTCTTATTGACTGTGTCAGTTTGGTACTGTTACGAAGTCTTATTGAATGTGTCATTATGTTAATGGTAGGAAATCTTATTGACTGTGTCAGTTTGGTACTTGTAAGAAGTCTTATTGATTGTGTCAGTTTGGTACTTGTTGGAAGTCGTATTGACTGTGTCAGTTTGGTACTGGTTGGAAGTCTAATTGACTGTGTCAGTTTGGAACTGGTAGGAAGTCTTATTGACTGTGTCAGTTTGGTACTTTTTGGAAGTCTTATTGATTGTGTCAGTTTGGTACTCGTAAGAAGTCTTGTTGATTATTTTAGTTTGGTACTTGTTGGAAGTCTTATTGACTGTGTCATTATGTTAATGGTAGGAAGTCTTATTGACTGTGTCAGTTTGGTACTGGTAGGAAGTCTTATTGACTGTGTCTTTATGTTAATGGTAGGAAGTCTTATTGACTGTGTCAGTTTGGTACTTGTTTGAAGTCTTATTGATTGTGTCAGTTTGGTACACGTAAGAAGTCTTATTGATTGTGTCAGTTCCGTACTTGTTGGAAGTCTTATTGACTGTGTCAGTTCCGTACTTGTTGGAAGTGTTATTGATTGTGTCAGTTTGGAACTGGTAGGAAGTCTTATTGATTGTGTCAGTTTGGAACTGGTAGGAAGTCTTATTGACTGTGTCAGTTTGGTACTTGTTGGAAGTCTTATTGATTGTGTCAGTTTGGTACTCGTAAGAAGTCTTATTGATTGTGTCAGTTTGGTACTTGTTGGAAGTTTTATTGACTGTGTCAGTTTGGTACTTGTTGGAAGTGTTATTGATTGTGTCAGTTTGGAACTGGTAGGAAGTCTTATTGATTGTGTCAGTTTGGAACTGGTAGGAAGTCTTATTGACTGTGTCAGTTTGGTACTGGTAGGAAGTCTTATTGACTGTGTCAGTTTGGTACTCGTAGGAAGTCTTATTGAATGTGTCATTATGTTAATTGTAGGAAGTCTTATTGACTGAGTAAGTTTGATACTGGTAGGAAGTCTTATTGACTGTGTCAGTTTGGTACTTGTTGGAAGTCTTATTGACTGTGTCAGTTTGGTACTGGTAGGAAGTCTTATTGACTGTGTCATTATGTTAATGGTAGGAAGTCTTATTGACTGTGTTAGTTTGGTACTGGTAGGAAGTCTTATTGACTGTGTCAGTTTGGTACTGGTAGGAAGTATTATTGACTGTGTCATTATGTTAATGATAGAAAGTCTTATTGACTGTGTCTGTTTGGTCCTGGTTGGAAGTCTTATTGAATGTGTCATTATGTTAATGGTAGGAAGTCTTATTAACTGTGTCAGTTTGGTACTGGTAGGAAGTCTTATTGACTGTGTCATTACGTTAATGGTATGAAGTCTTTTTAACTGTGTCAGTGTGGTACTGGTAGGAAGTCTTATTGACTGTGTCATTATGTTAATGGTAGGAAGTCTTATTAACTGTGTCAGTTTGGTACTCGTAAGAAGTCTTATAGACTGTGTCAGTTTCGTACTTGTTAGAAGTCTTATTGACTGTGTTAGTTTGGTACTGGTAGAAAGTCTTATTGACTGTGTCAGTTTGGTACTGGTTGGAAGTCTAATTGACTGTGTCAGTTTGGAACTGGTAGGAAGTCTGATTGACTGTGTCATTATGTTAATTGTAGGAAGTCTTATTGACTGAGTAAGTTTGATACTGGTAGGAAGTCTTATTGACTGTGTCAGTTTGGTACTTGTTGGAAGTCTTATTGACTGTGTCAGTTTGGTACTGGTAGGAAGTCTTATTGACTGTGTCATTATGTTAATGGTAGGAAGTCTTATTGACTGTGTTAGTTTGGTACTGGTAGGAAGTCTTATTGACTGTGTCAGTTTGGTACTGGTAGGAAGTATTATTGACTGTGTCATTATGTTAATGATAGAAAGTCTTATTGACTGTGTCTGTTTGGTCCTGGTTGGAAGTCTTATTGAATGTGTCATTATGTTAATGGTAGGAAGTCTTATTAACTGTGTCAGTTTGGTACTGGTAGGAAGTCTTATTGACTGTGTCATTACGTTAATGGTATGAAGTCTTTTTAACTGTGTCAGTGTGGTACTGGTAGGAAGTCTTATTGACTGTGTCATTATGTTAATGGTAGGAAGTCTTATTAACTGTGTCAGTTTGGTACTCGTAAGAAGTCTTATAGACTGTGTCAGTTTCGTACTTGTTGGAAGTCTTATTGACTGTGTTAGTTTGGTACTGGTAGAAAGTCTTATTGACTGTGTCCGTTTGGTACTGGTAGGAAGTCTTATTGAATATGTCATTATGTTAATGGTAGGAAGTCTTTTTGACTGTGTCAGTTTGGTACTGGTAGGAAGTCTTATTGATTGTGTCATTATGATAATGGTAGGAAGTCTTATTGACTGTGTCCGTTTGGTTCTGTGACTGTGTCAGTTTGGTACTGGTAGGAATTCTTATTGACTGTGTCATTATGTTAATGGTAGGAAGTCTTATTAACTGTGTCAGTTTGGTACTGGTAGGAAGTCATATTGACTGTGTCATTATGTTAATGGTATGAAGTCTTACTGATTGTGTCAGTTTGGAACTGGTAAGAAGTCTGATTGACTGAGTAAATATAATACTGGTAGGGAGTCTTATTGACTGTGTCAGTTTGGTACTGGTTGGAAGTCTTATTGACTGTGTCATTATGTTAATGGTCGGAAGTCTTATTGACTGTGTCCGTTTGGTTCTGGTTGGAAGTCTTGTTGACTGTGTCATTATGTTAATGGTAGGAAATCTTATTGATTGTGTCAGTTTGTTACTTGTTGGAAGTCTTATTGATTGTGTCAGTTTGTTACTTGTTGGAAGTCTTATTGATTGTGTCAGTTTGGTACTGGTAAGAAGTCTCATTAACTGTGTCAATGTCGTACTGGTAGGAAGTCTTGTTGACTGTGGTTTGGTACTGGTAAGAAGTCTTATTGACTGTGTCAGTTTATTTGCTAAGAAATCTTATTGACTGTGTCATTATGTGTATGGTAGGAAGTCTTACTGACTGTGTCATTTTGTTACTGGTAGGAAGTATTATTGACAGTGTCATTATAGTAATTGTAGGAAGTCTGATTGACTGTGTCAGTTTGGTACTGGTAGGAAGTCTTATTGACTGTATCAGTTTGTTACTGGTAGGAAGTTTTATTGACTGTGTCATAATGGCAAATAATGGCAACACTTATTCAAGCTAATGTTATGAAATAAATGAAAATAGCATAGGAAGGTACAATAAAGAATGGGTTAAACCACTGTTCATTTAAGATAGAAACCTTGATACACAGCAATGTATGAGTTAATACTGAACACTGCACACTGAACCACAAATTAGGCATCACTTGTAAATTTTAAAAGTTCATTTATTCATTAAGTTATTCTTAACCAAATCTTACCAAATTTGAAGTGGAATGAGAGCCGAAAACCAGCTGAGTATACAATTTAAGTACATGACACGATTGTTCTTAATTGGGGAAGATTAAGCACTATTGTTTAATATAACTGGAACTCTGTCTAAAGACTTTTAATAAATGGTGAAGTATCAACTCACAGATAGTTATCTTCCTGTTCTAACCATGCATTGGTTTCAGTCTTAGTGCACTATAAAAGACTCTTCAGTTTCCATTGTTTTTTTTCAAGAATGCGGCGAGAATGTGAGTAGACAGTGACTATATCTACTCTTCAAAATTAAATCTGTTTTAACACAGTTTGCAAGTTTCGGCAGTGGGCCATTAGATACTGCAATTATGCTTAATATGAAAATGAAGCATCTGATTGCTATCCTTATTTGGATTCAAATGGGTCGTACAGTACGTCTATCAATATGAACGTAGGCATTATATTTTTTTTTTAGTAAACTGGGGCCATAGACATGTAGCTTAATACATGTGTATGCATCCTTTTGCTCATTCCATTTTTGGATCGATTGATTTATCAATCAGGCCAATGTTAACAGAGTATAGCTTCCTTACGGCCGAACGCTTTACATACATACAAGTAGTTCCATATATTCAGTTGCTACGAATTATACTGTCTTTTGATTTAAAAATTATATAGAGGCCGGGGCATGATTGCTCAGTTACCGTCCGACGCATGGGGCCAGACAACTCCTGTCTGGATTGACACTGGTGCCTTTTTAGCAATTACTTCATCACACACAGACCCTGAAGGTAAGAACTGAATTAGACACATGAATTCAAATTTTTGCGTTTGCTTTCAATCTTACGGTCACGAAAACGAAATGCCCCCACCTATGCCACTGTTAACTTTCTCATCGTTATAAAGAGACATGGTCAGCAGCAGGGCTTGAACCAATGACCCACAATCAATGAGAGTTTCAAGTCACTCTAACCACTCGACCAAGAAGGCCGATTTTCTCAATAACTAAACATGCTTTTCTTTATGGACCGTACCGTCATGAAGTGAAAATTTGATCCTCGAAAAGAGAGGTTACTTTTACCAAGAGATTTTTTTTAAATTTTAAATGCGCTTTTTTAAGTATATAGACATGTTGGACATACCGTCACGTGTAAACAGAGACTGTTCGGAAGAAATGGTATCAAAATTAATCAATCGGAACATCACTCGGCTTTTTCCGTATTCTATTACCGTATTTCTACGGAAAAAGCCGAGTGATGTTCCGATTGCAAAATTAACATTCCCATTTTAGGAGGTGACATTTCTCCAAACGGAACGGAAGTGTTGATAAAACAGAACGCTAAAGTCGACTACTGGTCCGTAGTGGACGGTGATATTGTAGCGGCATTAACCCATCCAGGCGTCATCGTCTCCTATCATTCAGTGAGTCAGAAAATATATCCGAATATCCTTAAAATAAGTCGGATTACGTCCCTGATCCTTATTCCCTGGAAGGACTCGTAATCGAACAGGTTGTGCGCATTGCGCCCCGGTCCGAAGTCAAAATTTCATTATCCACAAAAGGGTGGTATGAAAGTTAGAGAGTAGTGTAAGAAGTGCTGTATTGATAGCAGGGGACACGGGGCTGAGTTAGTGAGGCGGGGATGGTTCTACTTTTAACGCTTTTTGCAGAGCTGCAATGATACTACAAGACACGGGGCTGAGTGTATGTGAATGCAGGGACACAAAAAGGTGGTATGAAAGTTAGAGAGTAGTGTAAGAAGTGCTGTATTGATAGCAGGGGCTGAGTGAGTGAGTGAGGCGGGGGTGGTTCTACTATTAACGGTTTTATCAGCGCTGCAATGATACTACAAGACACGGGGCTGAGTTTATGTGAACGCGGGGACACAAAAGGGTGGTATGAAAGTTAGAGAGTGGTGTAACAAGTGCTGTATTAATAGCAGGGGACACGGGGCTGAGTGAATGAGGCGGGGGTGGTTCTACTTTTAACGGTTTTACCAGCGCTGCAATGATACTACAAGACACGGGGCTGAGTTTATGTGAACGCGGAGACACAAAAGGGTGGTATGAAAGTTAAGAGAGTAGTGTAAGAAGTGCTGTATTGATAGCAGGGGACACGGGGCTGAGTTAGTGAGGCGGGGATGGTTCTAATTTAAACGGTTTCACCACGGCTGCAATGATACTATAGGACAAGAGTCTGAGTTTATGTGAATGCGTGGACACAAAAGGGTGGTATGAAAGTAAGAGAGTAGTGTACGAAGTGCTGTATTGATAGCAGGGGACACGGGGCTGAGTTAGTGAGGCGGGGATGGTTCTACTTTAAACGCTTTTAGCAGGGCTGCAATGATACTACTGAAAACAGGGCTGAGTTTATGTGAATGCGGGGACACAAAAGGGTGGTATGAAATTTAGAGATTAGTGTAAGAAATGCATTGCTAGCAGGGGAAACGGGGCTGAGTTAGTGAGGCGGGGATGGTTCTACTTAAAATGGTTTCACCAGCGCTACAATGATGCTACAGGACACGGGGCTGAGTTTATGTGAACGCGGGGACACAAAAGGGTGGTATGAAAGTTAAAGAGTAGTGTAAGAAGTGCTGTATTGAAAGCAGGGGACACGGGGCTGAGTTAGTGAGGCGGGGATGGTTCTACTTTTAACGGTTTTACCAGGGCTGCAATGACACTACTAAAAACGGGGCTGATTTTACTTCTACAAACGGTGTTTTCAGTGCTTAGGGCACAGGGCTGAGGGCTGAGTTCATGTTAATCAGGGTGTAATCAAAGATTGGGAGCACTATAAGAAGAACTGTATTGAGTGCAGGTGACATGGGACAGAGTATGTGAAGCGGGGATGATACTTATATTAACGCTTGCACCAGGGTTGCATTGATACTAGAGGGCACAGGACTGAGAAAATAGAACTGATGACATATGAGAAGGTACGGTCGTGACCCCAGTGGGGTTCTAACCCGAAATCTCCGGTATAAGCGGCAGACATCTTTACCCATCAACACCACTGCGTTTGTTCGTTGTCCTGTGGTGATGTATGCATAGGTTAATTCAAGCGGTACTTTGAGGAAACCATATGCCACGAGGCGTGTTGAGACATGGGGGCATAGGGATAACATGGTGGGGCTGCGAGGTCACTAAGTGCTGCGGGGCTAACTTCACGGGGATGCGGGGTAACAAGGTGCTACGGGGCTGACTTCACGGGGAGGCGGGATAACTAGGTGCTACGGGGCTAACTTCATGGGAATGCAGGGTAATTAGATGCCACGGGGCTAACTTCACGGGGAGGCGGGGTAACTAGGTTCTGCGGGGCTAACTTCACGGGGATGCGGGGTAACTAGGTGCTGCGGGGCTAACTTCACGGGGCTGTGGGGATAAATGAGGCTGTGGGGCTAACTTCATACTCGTGAAATAAACCAATGTTTGTGTATAAGATGTTTATGTAATAAAATTAAGTAACTCTCCCGTAAAAGATGCTTGAAAGCAAGCCTGGCTAATGTTGAATTGCCCTACGTACATTGAACTCCAAAATCAAGTCAGAATACTATTTTCATTTCATGACATTACACAATGTACCAATTTCAAGTAAAAATAAAAATTTTAACTATTAATGAAAAACACACCGCAAACGCATTGTTTATTTCCTCCGAGAGTCTTATTTTAATAAAGCTTTTCAGAGAAGTCTATCATTTTCAATCTACACACATAAGTGTAAGAACAGTGGCAAAATAATTCTGGACAGAGTGGTTAACTTTAAGTATACCAGCTGAAATACGATTGTTGACTATATATTTTTCAGGGAGGAGTTGGGGAGTCGGTTTGCTGGTCGGTTGACGGGTCGGCTTATTATACACTGGCAGAAGGAAGTCATAGACCTCTCTTCAAATACACAAGACAGTGAAACTGGTTATATGTTTCGTGGTTTCAAGTTTTATTTATGTATGTACAAAATTTAGTTACAGCAAAATAAATCTTACTTAGAAGTCGAGGTGTCATCAAAGGGAGGTAACCTATACAGGAAGATTGACAAATTTTCACAGCGGTTACTTTCGCTGCGTTCTCCCTGAAACATTAGATAACCCGATCACTGTAACCCTTAGATCTAATAAAAGTGACAACAACCCTCAATGTCTTGGTAAATATATGACCAGCGGTCGCTATACCAAAAGGTAAATAATTAAATTCTTCGTTTTCAATCCAGCAGAAATTAACTGAGATATGTTCTATGTTCTTTGAAAATATCTATGTGATTGATGGTAAGCGGCCGTAGGGTCAAAAGTGAATACAAACGAATTTTGTTCAAATAAGCTCATAGCTACTTTTGTATCTTCATATTTGACCTTCAATCTGCCACAACACACCTATTTGAAAAACAAAATAGACTTGCCTCAAGTGGAAGTAAAATTTCCATTGCAAACATTTCAGATAAAAATGGGTTTTTAAGGCAAATATCGAGGAAAACGTGCAATTAGACTTTCAGGACAGCAATTTTATCAGTGATTATTTTTCAGTACGGACTTTATAACCGTTCTCGTGTACTTAAAACAAAACAAAAAGTCGGACTATACCGCTGATCTGCAAAAACGGAACCCTTTCCTAAATTTCTGAGCATAAGAGTTAAATGTAATAACTTAAAATGTTTAATCCAATTTACCTATTTTTTTCTCTTTTGCGTCCCGACTCAATGCCGCGTCACCAGACTCTTTTTCTTGAATCAAAAACAGCGACTTTTCAACCTCCGTATCCTCTACTTGCATTATGTTGTTGTTTTTTGTTTTTTTTCTTTTTCATTACTTCTGCGTTTAAATTCTGGAATTTCGTTCGAAACAATTAATTTAGAAATTTTAGACAGTTGTATAACTTATCTTTGCAAACATGTTTCCGATCAGCTGCGGCAACATCATTGGCAAATCAACCATAATTTCCCGACGTTGATGAAATCAAAGTTGAAGTCACGGTTTCAGCTCTGTGAAGAGTACCACAGAAAGGAGAATATCGTTCAAAAACTTTCAATATTTATACCGCCCGAAAAACCGTCCATGATGGTTAGGACGTTCGCTCCGGAACGGGATTTCCCGGGTTCGATTCTAAGCCCGAGCACGAGGTGTCCTTGGGCAAAGACACTGATGCAACACGTGCCTCTGTCAACCAAGCTGCAAATGGGTAGGACTGATGAAAAACTCGCTGCCTCTCTCTCGTGAACGTGATGACATCTAGAATGAGTTTCGCGAGCGATTCAATAAGCTGCTGAACTTTCTTTGTAATCGAACTAAAATAAATTCGTATA